>CAJDSM010049099.1:3518-20509 GCA_903981925.1 Ostrea lurida | reverse complement strand
AACTAGTCACTGAGCATGTCCTTGACCTTCTTTTTGCAAAATTCTTATCAAATGAACTTTTATGAATGATAGAAGTATAATTTTACTGGGCCTGTTAAAAACAATTGTAAACCAACTATTTAATGCTGAAGGGAAAATATACATGTAGATGCTTGGATAATTTATTCAACATAGAAAACGGCAAACCAACAACTCATTTATGACAAATGGGACGATTTAAGAAATGATCTCATATTTTTTCGGATGATGCAGGTATCCATCCAAAATTGAAATGGAAAACTGTTGAACTTTTCGATGGATATAAGAAATGAATCTTATATTTTTTCGGGTGATGCAGGTATCACCGAATTTTAGACGGTAAAACTCATCAATACGCGAAGCGCATTGATGAAAAGTTTTACCGTCTAAAATCTCGGTGATAACCTGCATATCACCCGAAAAAATATAAGATTTATTTCTTATCGTTTAATTTTATATTACAACAACAAAATAATGTTCATTAGACTTTACTTGTTGTTCAGGTACGTGAATGAAAAATCACCTTAATTCTTAAAAGGTGTTTTAGCCAATGAGAATCAGCGCTAGGTGATCACGTGAAATAAAATTAAATGATACTTGCATTACCCGAAATAAAATATAAGGTTCATTTCTTATCATTTAATTCATATTACAACGACAACATAATGTTCAATCAGACTTTAATTGTTGGATTATTTCTAGACACATGACCCCAAATTAAATAACCCAGATAATGTAAATTGGCCGCGCAAGAATGTGCAGTCCAGTAATAACTGCCGCCATGACGTCAAACACATGTAAAAGAAAAAGATTATTATATCATTTAATTTTATTTCACGTGATCACCTAGCGCCGATTCTCATTTATAAAACACCTCTTAAGAATTGAAGTGATTTTTCGATCACGTACCTGAACAACCGCTACAAATACTAGGTCTACAGAAGATTTTACAGCAGTGTACTTATATCCATGACGTATAAACATCTTGTCATGATACCGAGATCTACCATGAAAATTCTGATACAATAGAGAGGCCTGAAGTCTTTATTCACGCAGAGGGATACCAACAATTTTTCAAGGATTGTCAAAAAATATCGGAGTCGCACTTACAAAGATATAACAGACACGATTAATGAAGATAGTGGTAATCAATTTTGTACCAAAACTGTCGAAAGAAAAATTTGAATATTTGAATATGTACGGAGGGTTGTTTAGAAGAAAGGTGCAGTTCGTGAAGTGAATAAAATAGAACTTAGTGTAAAATTATGCACGGATAGAGAGAATGGAATAATGTAAATGGATATTTGGGATAACAAGGTCTGCGAGTGGAGAAAAGCGGATGAACTCCCGAAATTAATGCTCAAAATTGATGTCAATGTCTAGACAGTAACTGCACGGGATTTACCAGATAACAACCACATTTTCATGGATGATACTGCTCCTCTCCTGTTTATTGAGCAAATTTAGTAAAGATACATCCCACTCGAGAATATGGAGACGTCACCAATGCCGGTGAAGGGCTGCAAATGTTCGGCCTATGCTCGGCACTCATGGCCTTTGAGCAAGGAGGGATCTTTATCGTGCCACAACCTGCAGTGACACGGGACCTCGGTGTTGTTGTTTTTTCGCTCTCATTTGAAGGACCGCCCCATTCAGTCGCTTCTTACGATACACAAGGGGATGCTGGGGACCTTTTCTAACCCGGGCCCCTCGGGGGAGGGGTTACATTTGAAATGAATACTAGAAACTCTTGTCCATTTCATAAACTCCCAGCAAGAATTTGAACAGTGTGGGGAAAACATCCATTTATAATATATCAGAGACCTTTATGATTTATGATTTAATACCAGGGCGACTAAAGGAGATAATCAGGATGGAAAAAAAATATGACCACAAGATTTTAATTCTATCCACAACAAACAGCGTTTAAACTTCACCAAATGGATGTGCGTTTAGTGATGGCCATTTTAAAGTGGCGGTAAAAAAATTTCGGTGGCCGGGTCAATCAACTCAATATTTGAAAGATGTTTTAACCAATCAGAATCGACCTTAAATAGTAACATGAAATACAATTAAATGATTTCAGCTTCTCCATCGTCAACTTCCCACATTATGTAGCAACATCCCATCATCACCTGCATATGGTGTGTATGTCTCTCAACTTTTTCGATACACAGGCACTTGTTATACGTATGATCAATTTTTCATCGATGCAGACTACTGACAAGCAAGTTAATTGATGTTGCAAGGGTTTCAACAGTAACATTTAAAGTCAGCATTTGGCAAATTATATTGTTGTTATAATAACGATCTAGTTTTCCAATACAACCTGTCATTGGATCAAATGCTGTCTGACATGGTTCATACTAATCATTAGGCCCTTCTCCATACACTGATTTGGACTACGGATTACGTTTTACCTAATCAAGATGAAAAGCTTAAGGAGGGAGTGGCCGGTAGACAGGGGATGCCTACTCCTCGTGACAGGGTATGCCTACTCCTCGTAGGAACCTGATTCCATCTGTGGTACATCCAGACGTCCTCGTTTGCCCAACTCCTAATTTCGACTTGCGACACTGATCACTGTTTGATGTCAAATAATAATGTTTCTATGTTTAAAAATGTTTACATGGGCAATATTTTCCATGCTTGTATTTTCTGTATACTACAAGTATGGTATACAATGATTTCTATAATATTCACAGTAATTCTATAGAGAGGAAAAAAATATGAGCGAGGTAAAAACACGAACTAAGGAAGATTGCACAAGTGAATGGGAGCAAATCAGAACATCGCTTGGCCTTTTAAGGCTGCACTGGAGTTTGATGACACGGATACGAACTATATTTGGGTAGCAGTGACCGTACGGACAGACGGGGGGGGGGTGAAATATAGCTTGTGGATGCACATGTCATATTGTAAATTTTGAATGTAATGGATGGGGATACTATAGGACACCTTGTCATTAGTTTTAAATTTTGTATATTTTTTCCTAAAATTTACAATATGACACACGAGTACATGTACAGGTATGTGGGAATCAGCAGAGTTTCATAAACAAGTTCATGTTGCGTGTGGCTATTGAGAACGAGGTTGTAATCGGGCTTTTTAATGTTCTTAATTGTAAGGTAAATAAAAAAAAAACATGCATTCGATCATGTCGTGCTGTTCAACTGAGGAAACAAAATATGCTATGAATGTCGCATTATTTCCATAATAACTGAACGACATCGTGATACATTATTCGCGACTTGGACAATGTTTTACATAAATGAACGTACAACGCTTGTGCAAGTATTACCTAAAACAGCAAATAACTGCCAATGAAGCGAGCTCCTTCCGGCAAGTTGCATGCCATCAGGTTAACACGATTTCCTGTATACTATAAACACCAATGATTAATGACAACACAAAGATCAGTAACACTAGCGACACTATCACAAACCATCAAGATCTACAAAATTATAAATATCTAAATGAGAGAGATCCTGTAATGTATCCGTCCGCATCGGAGGCGTGCATGTCTTGTGATGGCTACGTATGGATGTAACGTAAAGGTAATCTCTCTCTCTCTTTCCTTCTCTCTCTCTCTCTCTCTCTCTTCTCTCTCCTCTCTCTCTCTCTCTCTCCTCTCTCTCCTCTCTCTCTCCTTCTCCTCTCTCTCTCTCTCTTCTCTCTCTCTCTCTCTCTCTTCTTCTCTCTCTCTCTCTCTCTCTCTCTCTCTCTCTCTCTCTCTCTCTCTCTCTCTCTCTCTCTCTCTCTCGTGTGTACTTCTAAGTTTGTGGTTTGTAGTGAATTAAATTCGAGTAGAAAATCTTCAACCTTTAGCATGCCTGTTTTTTACAGGGGCGTGAAGTCTGGCGATGCTACCATTGTGGATGCTATTTATAACTCTCGGTCCGGCAGCAGGGCATCTTCACACATCTGACTCGTGCGACACAAACAACACCCTCTATGTCAATGGATGCACTATGCCGTTCGACCTTGACATCTGGTACACGGACCATTTCGAGACTGCTTGCAACATTCACGACATATGTTATTTTTGTGTAAGCTTGTTTCAGTCTCAGTATCTTTACAAACTAGTAGTACTAGAATAGAAAAAGTGTGTTACCCAAGTTAATAAACATATGTACTTTGGCCGCGTTAAACCTAAGAAGTAAATATAGGCAGTAACAGTTCTTTTGCCAAAGACTCGGCATTTAAAAGAATTAATCTATCGGATGAAATCTTGAAAATAGAGGTCTCAGCATGACAGGGTGAGGCATTATCGTTTTTGAGGTCTCCCGAGGAACATGTTTGACCATGCGCAACAACATTTGTGGCAAATTGACCAAACAAAATTTAGAGTTGTCATTCTTAGAACACCTCTGTCAACTTATGAATTGTAATGAAAACTGTGTCATGTTTGTAAATTTGAGCAGGACGTTTCCAGTTTCGATATTAGATAGCATTATCCCATACTGCTTATTATATATATATAGGAGGATTATTTCATGAACTTCTATTATATCGGTTATAAACAAATAGATTATTTACCGTAAAAGATGATACATAACTTTGGGTAGAAATGGAAACTTACTGACCAGAGTAAGGGGTTATCCGACTAATATAGCGGGGAAAATACCAATGCTGGCCACACCTCGCTTCCTACCACTAGAAATTGCAGCTTTACAAAACCGCAATCAAGTTGGTACTCAAGTGTTTCTTGTCTGTTCTTCCAAATATATACATCAGAAAATCCATAGATTGGGAATGAAAGTAAAAAACAAAAATAATACGGGTTTGATATGAAGAATGTCAACAAAGTTTCAAATGATATATGAACATAAAGGATTTGATATCATAACCAATATACTACAGTGCGGCTATATATATAAATGATTGGATATAATTAATATACTAAGTTAATTGTGTGGATTCAACTGGATGTAGTTTTTTAAAAAGTATTTTTAAAAAAATGATTTATTCAATTTGGAATATATTTGAAAATTGGGACGTAATGTAAAGGCACAGATAACGAAAAGTGATCAATCTCGTAAATCTCAAATAGAACACAAATACAAGAGTTGGGCAAACTCGGACCCCTGGACACACCAGAGATGAGATCAGGTGCCTAGGAGGAGTGTAAATAAAAAACATTTGAACGAATATAAAATTGTAAATATGTGTCATTTTTCTATTGATGGCCAGCAGTACCTCCATACTGTCCTGCTGTCACGTGGGTTGACCATCATATGCACTATCACGTGACCTGCAGCATTACTAGCAGACGTCACCTCCGTAATTGTACAGTGCCCACACTTTGTATCAAGTCTGTAGAAGCTGTGAGGATAAATTCATGAAATAAGTTACGAAATACCGGTATATTGCCAATCATTTCTACATATATTCAGCATTTTGGTAAGAAATTTGATAAAATTTATCCAATTTATATGAAATATTTTGGTTTTTTTAGGGACATGGCTTCAACAAATCCCGCAATGACTGTGATTCTAAATTCTTAGAGGACATGAACGCCGTGTGCTTGGAGCGAATGACGTATTGGGAATTACCCCTGTGTATTCTCTTCTCCAACTTTTTCTATCTCGTCGTCAGGACGATAGCACAGAGCTACTTTATATACGAACCCCCAGGTCATTGTTCGGCAGAGTGGGTAAAGCATTGCATCACGCCTTAGTTAGCAGAAACAATGACGTCACTAGCAAAATGTAAACAAGAGTGTGGAAGCTGAATGTAATTTTGTTGAATGGAAACTGTTCCATACATACATGTATATGTAATGATGTTTTGATAATTAGATTCTGATGAGATACAATTCTTAAATGGATTCATGTTCACTATAGGTGACTTGAGCTGGGTAATTTTTGCAGATACAGTAAAAGACGCTAACAAAGAACACGCTTATATCGAATGAACGCTTATTGCGATGTTATATTCATTCCCCTGTGGGAGGAAAATAACGAAAAAATTATTGGATAGCATAATGTCTGGTGAAAAGAAATTGTTTTTTCACTGTCCCTGTAGACTTGCTATTTTACTGAATATAATTTAGATTTCATTATTGAAAGTACACAAGGGTATAAACTACGCCGCTTCGCACCGGTATACGCTATGTAGCCCTTGAGAAAACATAGTTGAAAGTTTAAAAATGTCAATTTCGAGCACTTAGTTGTACATTACATATCTGTTCATGGATTCCGGGTAATTGCATTTATTAGGATGGATCCATCGTGAAGTGAATGATCGTTTTTTATGCTATACGTACGTAACAATGGACAATCAATGAGTGCATATACGTACACTGTACATGTACGTACGTAGCAATGGACAATCAATGTTCCAGTTCGCAGCTTATTATACTGTATAGATTCCGAAGCATTTTAATGGACAGAAGCAGGTACAATGTACATTACCAATAGTATCAATGCTGTCATTTCTGACGTTGTTTCTATATAGGTTCGGTGTTAACATACACTTTGATTACGACAATTAATATACATCGTTTGTCATTTGCAACTATGAAAGTCAGTTGCAATTCAGTCTAGGTAGATCCGGGTTTCTAGTGTCGCAACATATTTCGCTGCATTATTGAAATTGTTGAAAAATATTTTCAGGTGTATTTTTTCAAATTTTATTATGTTTTAAGGTTAGAGTTTGTCCTTTTTAAACTCTTACCCGCAGATGTTGAAATTGGAAGATATGTTTTCAGGTGGGGGTTTTTAATTCCCTTTTTTTTTTTTTTTTTTTTTACATTTTAGATGAGTTGACAATATTAAAGTACGCTTTATATTGCACAATGGGTTATCTTATTAATTTAGAGTCTGTCCTTTTTGGACTATTTCTCTTTATTATGGAAATCTTTACCAAGTATGGAAGTATTTACCAAATATGGGAATCTTTACCAAATATGGGGAAAACTCGCGGTCCTGTGATTTTAAGCTGACAGTTAAGAAACGTACACATCAATAAGTGTAGCTATAGTTTACGTACTTAAAGTAATTAAAAAAAGAAAAGAAAAATATAGATGATGAAATGCCAGTCTTGGATTTGTAAAACTATAGATGATGAAATGCCAGTCTTCGGTTTGTTAAACGGGAGATGATTGTCTTCTGCAATATTCGCGATCTTTAATTCTGTTTAACAAACAAAATAAAATATATTATCATTGAATTGAATTCAGGTCCAATCCCATATATATAGGGCACCTGTTGGAAGTGCATTTGACACGAGTTCGTAAGTTTAATGTTCGCTTCCAACTTGCCTAATTGTTCGTTCTCCTTTATGTTGTTCGTCCGTCGATTCGACGCAGGACCATCTAGTCATCCTGGAGTTGAAGGATGATAAGATGACTGCGCGATGACTTAGTTTAAAGTGAGGAAGAGTTGCGCATCTCGTCGACCTCACTCTCTCGCCAAAAACCATCTGGGTCCAGCAGCAGGGACATGGTCGAGACGGCTGGAGACGGAGTGGGTGCAGTGGATGACCGTGGCTTCCTACGTGTCTCGACACGCTCTCTGCACTCCACGACGCATTGCTGGGGATCGCCTTTCTGCCCGTTGAACCAGGTGGTTTCCTCCGCGCAGTCCGCCGAATCCAGTCTTCACATGCTAGGGGGACAAACCCTAAAGCTGAGGATCGAGGATCCAGCAGCAATGCCAGCTGTTCTTGCGGCATGCTCTCCTTAGTACACCAATAATTATTTACAGTTGGCAATATACATTTTAAGCTGTTGGCGAGTAGTATTAGCCATAGTGAATAAATAATGAACAAATTCCTTTTTCTTCATGAATTATGATATAAGAAATGAATATCATATTCTTTTTCGGGTGATGCAGGTACCACCGAATTTTAGACGGTAAAACTCATCAATGCGCAAAGTTTTACCGTTTAAAATCTCGGTGATAACCTACATATCACCCGAAAAAATATAAGATTTATTTCTTTTCATTTAATTTTATATTATATCATCATATTTATTTTTATTAGACTTTACTTTTTGTTCAGGTACGTGATCGAAAAATCACCTCAATTCTTAAAAGGTGTTTTAACCAATGAGAATCGGCGCTTGGTGATCACGTGAAATAAAATTAAATGATAAAGTCATCGCCTGATAATGCCCGTCATACGATATACAGATTTATTTAAGGAATCCCGAGCCGGTCATTTTGTCCGTTTAACTGTTTTGATTTTTTTTTTTTTTCTTGTTTTTTTTTTTTGGTCAATGAACTGCAATACACCGGAACTATCGACATCATTGCGCAGTCCTACTTGTATATTAAACTATTTCATGGCTTGTTTGGTTTTCCAAAGAAATAAATTAGGAATGACCACTGTTAACTCGGCAAATTTATCCGAGATTAGACAGATTTTATTCATTTATCCTTATGAAAGTTATCTTGTATCGAAAGTGTAGATGTAGTAATTGGCACCTTGTTTTGCCTCCAGCTTCAAAGGAACTACGTCAAATAGTAAACATTGTCTCAGATCATATCCGAATGACGAGAATACAAATGACGTACACCCCTTAACACGTAAACACAAATGAGCACACGTTTTTAGATTGGGAGTTTTGACGTCGCCAATGGTTACAGTTTCTGCAACTGGTGTCATATTCCTAGCAGACTTGTGGAAATAAGCAGAGTAGTTCTTGCTGTTTTCCCAGTTGAATCGTGTTCGAACATTTCTCCACTTTCTCTCGTTTACAAGGTGCGCCATGGTCAGTAATTGGTTTATCGTAGGGGTCACTGAAGTGGAATCTGGGGGATCTGTCTTGCATCTTGTTCCCGTTTCTTTATCTTCTGGACCGAAGTATTCTACAAAGAAACAGTTCTCATAGCTGTTACATAGAAAAGTACAGTAGTGAGATATTTCATCCGACATCAAATATCGTTCTAATTCTGGAAACACTAACCCCCCACCCCCCACACCCCCACCCCGGACTATTTCCAAAACCTTTGATAATCGGAACTCACTACCATAAAAACCTTCTCGATATATTTTGTTTCTTAATTTCTAACTCGTGGTTGTGTTTACCCATCCAGTAATTATAATTATTTTGAAATCCTAATATCTATGATTGATATTAAACAGACAAGTCGATGTACGTTTATTATCACGTCTGTAATTTGGACAATGATGGAGCAGACTTTCGGATATAATTATATTTGTACAACCCATTATCGCGCGTCTTTACTTACACTGCATTACTTTTATAAATCGGGGCATACTATTTTTCTGTCTCTTTTTCTGACATGACTTTGGTTATAACTTTTGGACTCTACAAGAGACTTGAAGTGAAAGGTCAAAGTGAAAGATGTGCAATTACAGATAAAGGTCAATAATCAAGGTCACTCGATCTTTCTTAGATTTTCTTCTTGAATCTATTTCCTTTCAAACTATATTTAGTTTCAATTTTGACTATTGGGCCATTTCAAACAGTTTAGTGAAACATGGATTTTAAAGTTTTACCTTGCGAGCCAGGATTCCACTTGTCCGGCTGACAGAATTTCTGAATAGCTTTGACGTCCTCTTCTTTTATATTATCAGTAAATATCTGAAGACAGGAAACAAAACCCTTGAATTGTTGGTTTCCATCGTCATCAGGCGGATCAGTGTTCCCGATGCGCAGTAAACCGGACGCCGGAAGTGTAATTTCATCCTGGAATTCATCGTCCTCGTCTACTACTTTCTTGCCGTCGGCGTAGATTGTTATCCGTCCTGTTTTGTATGAACGCTGAACAACGAAGTGCGTCCACCTGTCCGCCTTGGCGATGTGCTCAGCCACCACAATGCCTGCTGGGATATCATACTCATCCCGGAAGGAAATCACCGCCACGCCGTCGTATGGGTCAAACACTATTCGAATTTTTTCGGCAGAATCTGATTTATACTGAAGAAGCGTGCCAGAGGGTTTGCCATTAGGTTTAACATACATTGAAATTGCAAGATCTCGAAACGATTCTGGTTCATCCAAGACAACCGACAGATGAGGAGTGGCCTCATCTCCTATCATAATGGCTTCGTATGGAATGGTATCGGTATTCTCTCCAAATTTGAAACATTGATTTCCATTGTTCAGCATACTTGGCCCTTGCGAAAGAACTTCTACCAAGCCAGCTTTGTCTCCCAGTGGCCATTGGTATAAAGGGACGGGTGGTTTGGCAATGACGGTTCCTGAAATTTATTTGAAAAACTACTGGAAGTATAAAGTTTCAGATTGATACATTTCTCATTGATATGAACTTGACAGTCATTGAAATTATAGTTGAGGAAATGTGCACAGCTTTGTCGGAAATATCGCTAGCAAATTTTTTATACATTATTCCGATACATATATGTAATTTCATTTTGGTGAGATATTGTCCTTCTGTCGATGTACCTTTTCACAGAACTAATATTCTAAGAAAAAGTCCTACCTACCTATGAACATGGATAAGAATATGAAGAAATGCATCCTATGAGGGAAGTCTTGTAATGAACACAGCAGAATACACTAGGCCTACCTATTGTAAAACAATCATTAAATCTGATTTCTGCAGCATTCCAATCGGTATTAGTGTAAGAGGCTTGAATCGAGAGAGAACGATGCGCTTTTCTCAGTGACGTTCTTAAGGACACATCTGATAGATGACTGTGATCTGTAAGAGAATATAAACCAGGCATTTGATCGTTGTCAATATTACAGTAAAACGTTTTGGTCATTGATTTTAGTTAAAATGATGTGATGTAGGGGTCCTGGTGGAAAGTTATAAAGTTGCATAATTGAACATTTCGGTGGCTAATATTTATGGTGATCAAGATAGAGAGATATAGGGCTTATGACGGATGTGACCGATAGACAGGGGATGCTTACTCCCCCTAAGTACCTGATCCGTATTTCCAAACTCTTTATTTGGTATCCTTTAAAGAGGTTCTAGGCTGAGATTTGGAGTGATGACAATTTTTTGGGAAGTGTATTTTTTAAATTTCTACATTGAGAGAGAATCGGGAAATAAATTGAAAAGAAAAACAAATGATGTTTTCGAGTTACAGTGTTTTAAACATGACCTTTTTGCACTTAAAATTTACTCAAGATGTAATAATTTAAACTCCATTCGTCTGTTGGTGTAAACAAAACATAAGGAATGCTAATCAATAACTACATAAAGTAGATACATAATAATGTCTCCTTACAATACAAATATAAAAAAAGATGTAATACTTGTAAAGGAAATAAATAATGACCTTTCAGCACTTCATATACGGAAAAAAACCCTCATAATATCTAATTTCAGAGTTTAAAAAATATATATTAGGAGTGATGTTAATTTCTTAAAATCCACGTAATATTCAGAATCTTGTCTAACAATATTAAAATGGAACTTTGAAAAGTAGAAGATTTCGATGAAATTCTTAAATTATTGGCCAAAATACTGATTTCTTTGCACAGAATTTCGATTGAATTGAACTGGACTTTTTAAAGAATATGTATTCAAATTGGAAAATTCCTCAACAAATTAATAAATAACAATATTTAACTAGTTCCCAAGTCTCATACTATGTATCATTAATTCTAAAACTGTAAATATACGATTAAGTGTATAAAATAGAAGGTATATTGGTGAGATAGAAACTGTTAAAATTATGCTTTATTAATCAATCCACCGCAAAAATATAGTCCCTACCAACCCTTCAAAATCTGAATTGACACAAAATGTTTCAACTGGACAGGTTCAGCTGTAAATATGTTTGCACCAATGGGCAGTATTGAACCAGTAAATACTTAGTGATAGCGTCCTGCGCAGTTGTTCTCAAAAGTTGAGCCTTACGACATCCTTTAAAAGGTAATTGTGAGATACTGGTAGCTTTATTTATACTAATTTTATGTGTGAATAAAGATAACACGGATATGGACGGGAAAATTATCTATTAAGAAAAAGAAATCACCTTGTGTCAACACATGGTCACAGTTAATAACAGCAAAATATCCTGTTACTGATTACACGTTCAATTATGGCAATGAGCACGTGCTCTAGTCAGTAGTGTAGTATATCATTCTTTGTTTTTGTTTATTAAAGTCTGCCTATATAACAAACATTTTGTGCATTATCATAACAATTTCGTGGCAATTACATTGATTCAGGGTTTTGAACTCCATTAAGTATTGTGGCGACAGGATAACAGTTCAGTGCCTCCGGTGTATTCAGGGATCTGTGTTTGCCCTACTTTTACTTTGGTATTCTTACTGGGAATTGTGAGATGGTTTCATCTATGATAATCTTGTGTGTGAATAAAGATAACATGGATACGGACGGGAAGATTATTTATTCATTAATAAAAACAAAAGACAATATGTTTGCTATCTTGTGTCAACACATGGTCAGTTAATGACATAAAAATATCCCGTTGCAGTTTTGGCAATGAGCAAATTACCTAATGTAGAGTATCTGTTATTTTGCGTTTTTACCTGGATTTCTTAATAAAAAGAAAGACAGTAAAACCCATTTCAAAATGACATTTAAAATAATGAAATGTTAACTTTATTTTCAAATTTATTTTCACCGTCCTTGACCTTTAAAGTCTTCTAGATCCATGAAGTTGCTACATGCAATACACAAATAAACGCGGCCTTGGCGGAGGTAATGAAATATCAAACAATTTTTAAATTATTTGTCGTTTCAGCTCTTTCAAATTTAAATCTAGACAGTTGCGTTTGAGTTATGGCATCATGCTTGGATTCCCTTCATGCATGTGGAGATGTTTATTTATGTAATCGTAATAAAGTTGCAGATCAATCATTTATTTTATTATCACTTTACAATAATTGTGAATAATTTGGCTATACGTAAAGACACGTTTCTATGGGAGGTTTTATCAATTTGACCTATTGTTGCTAGTCGTTATCATTAAAGGGATTCTTATCTCTACAATTGCAGTCTTGGTCAGAAATCTGAAAATGACACCGATTCTCCATTTGCTGGCAGTTTGTGTGTAAGTGTTAAATGTTAATTCTTATATATTATTAAAACACTAACAATGATAAACTTCACTTCTTGACCATATGTCGTATTTCCGTGGAGGTCTTCCAAACGAAAGAAATATCAAACTGTAGATAGGTAAACACTCGTGTCCTTGAAGCGTTGAATACAAAAAGGCGAAGTTAACATTGTGTCAAACGTAATCATAATCCAAAAAACATATACAAAATCGAGTGTAGGGCAACATGGACCTCCGATAAAAGCGAAGGTAGGACCAGGTGCCAGGGAGGAGTAAGCATCCTCTGCTGATCGGTCACACCCGCCGTGAGCCCTTAGTCGAAATAAAATAAACGGGATTACCCGTAGTCAAATCTAGTAGGAAAATGACAGTCCAACAAAGGGTATGAAACAAATCAGTCAACATATGACTTAGTGATAATTTGTAATCGCAAACAAGGTCATTATAGCGACCGTACCTTTTGCTACATGATGACCCTTAACGAGATTAGCTATAACCCTGCAGCATCAACCTTTCTGCCAGCAGCTGGCCTCGCTTTAAAAAGTCCGCATACGCATAGCATGCCCCCGCGTATCGAATCAACTGGGAGACATACACACCACAAGCAGGCGATAGTGGCACATTACTACATAGAAAAGGAAAGTTGACGATTGCAAAGTTAAAGTCATCACGCTTATCATATAATGTAGTTGTCAGTCTGCCATTAGAGTCAATGTTAAGTAAAATATCCAAATATGAAGCAGATATGTCAGATTCTGTGGTGTCCTTAATAATTGATAATTTCGATGCCCTGTATGTGTTGATGTTGGGGTTCAATGCTCCCGGTTGATGCCAGTATTTAACAAATTCTGTCCTTGTTCTAGTGCTCCATTGTGCAAATACAACCTGTGATTAGGTCAAGTTTCGTACAAAATGTTTTATAAAAACTGATATTGACTTTACTCCGTTTACTTGATCAGAATACAATGTTACGGCGGGTGTGACCGGTCAACATGGAGATGCTTACTCCTAGGCACTTATTCCCACCTCTGGTATGTCCAGGGTTACGTATTTACCTTACAAACTTACTTACAAACAAGTTGTTGTTGCAAGGATAACCCGGTTTCAGCATTTCGCAAATTTTATGGTTGTTACAACGATTTAATTTGCCAGTATGGCCTGCCATTGGGTGAAAAGTTGGCTGATGTGTTTCATAGCCGTTGTTAAGCCGTTTTTCATACACTAATTTGGCTACGGATTACTCCGTTTACCTGATCAAGACAATGAGCTCACGGCGGGTATGACCGGTCAACAGGGGATGCTTACTAGGCATCTGATCCCACCTCTGGAGTATCCAAGGGTCCGTGTTTGCCCAACTCTTGTTTGTGTATTGACACTGTATTCTATTTGAGACTGACAAGATTGTTACTGTTCGTTATCTTCGCCTCTACATCTGACTCTTAATTCTGCATTCTTCGTGGGATTTATGATATTTCCATACACCGATTTGGACTACGGTATACTCTGTTTACCCGATCAAGACAATGGGCCCACGGCGGGTGTGATTGGTCAACAGGGGATCCTTATTCTTCCTAGGTACCTGATCCAACCTCTAGTGTGCCCAGTGACACGCGTTTGGCCAACTTTTATGCTGTATTCTGTTTGAGACTTATGAGATTGATCACTGTTCGTTATCTTCACTTTTTACTGATGAATTGCAGTATTGTTTAACAGGCGGTGACTTCCGGTTTAGATTTTATCCCCCATCCTTATAGTTACTCAGCAATTTAATTATTGTAACGTTTCACGATAGGTAAGGATTTCTTTATTGCATGTAGACTGGTTCTTCACGCCCGTGGTGATGGGGACCATTGTAGAGCCATATTTGACGATTTAGACAAAGATCACCACAGCGGCCTCAGCAGAGCAGAATTCAAAAGCATGTTCATCCCAACATTCGACCGAGAGTTCCCAGGTGTTGTTTCAAAACCAATATTTATATTATGAGTATATGGTGTTCCAATAATGACGCATTTTCAAACATTTATGAACCTGTAGTACAAAAGGGCGCAAGACAATTTGTTTTCATAATTTTTTTTTTTTTTTTGGTCTCAAACATACATACTCGCATACATAATACATACATGTACAAACATATAGATATATATGTATACATATTTATACCAGCAAATTTTAAACACATTTTGAACTAAAATATCACCTACTCCATATGAAGTTAATTCAGTCTGCCATTTGTTTATAGCATTTGGGATATCCTCATTTTCATTCAAACTTTGGAACACTTTTCATATGGCATAACATTTTCAAAAAATATATAGGCATACATGGATTAGAAATTATTTTTGCCAAATCTCTATCAATAGATAAGTGATGTTTTAATAGTATTATATTTCTTTACACATACCTCATTGAGATTGTATGTGCTTTGAAATTTATGTAAGGCTAAAAAATTACAATCATTGTCAAAGAAATCTTGAATAACTTTTAACACCATTCTCATACCAGTCTTTTATAAAAACTGGTTTGCCAGCTATTTTTATATTAGAATTGTACCACGCTGGAATATTCCGAGACAATCCGTCACTTCGTTGGGGAAAATTTTATATTTTCTCCAACAGAGTGACCAATTTGCCTTGCGCCCTTGTTTTGAACTTTTGGCGCAAATGACATCATTTAAATAATTCAAGCGTGTTCCTTACGTTGTGATTTACCAGTCAATATCATATTTTTATCCGGTTAGTTAGACGTAAAGCAAAGGGACCGCCGACTCTCTGTGGCGGGAATATATGTTCCCAGCTCAGCAGCGCCCTCACCGGGATGTATAGAAAGATTTCCAGTAATACAAAAATGTACACGGTTCTTGACTTAAACTTTCAAAAACAATAAACTATGATTTGTATACTATTTTTTTTATTAACCGAGGAATATCGGCAGACTGAAGAAAATACCAATTATCAAAACTTCATGGATTGTAATGAAAGGTCTTTTCGAAAGATTATTTCGTATACAGCATATGAAGGAATGCCATGCATGTAGAAATACTAGCCGTTTTTGAGTTGGCCTACTCTAGATTGTTAAAAAGTGCAATGCTATACATTGTATATATTTTTTTAAAAATACATTAAATATCTTTAGTGTAATAAATATCTAATATCTCAAACCATATTAGATAATTTACTACGTATATACATGTGTACATGTATACAGATCAAATGATTCAATACCACAAAGAGCGGACTGCAAAGACTCCGCGTGATTTCAATTGCTTTCGCGATCATAAAAATAAACTAGACATGCTTCACGAGTTTTATAAAAACATTTCTTGAAACAGTTTGATTAACAACAACAACTATTTTACATGACTTAGATAAAAATGAATATTGAATTCCACACTTGTTCACATGTGTTCATATTTTGATATTTTAATAGATTCATTATCACTGCTGCTTGGTTAGAGGATGAGTAATAAAATAGGAAAGCTGGGGGAGGGGGTATCAAATTGTTTTCCCCATAAACACACCATTATCTAGCGCTATACCATTATATGCACGAGCACCTAAATAACAGTATATGGACTACCCCACCCCCCCATTCGCGTTTTGTTTTTTTTGTATTATGTGGAAAAGGCTGGGGAGGGGATATTTTGTTCCAAACAATATCTCCGGTATAAAATGGCGAAGTAACAAAGTATCAAACGTAATCATAGTCCAAAAAACACATACAAAATCGAGTGTAGGGCAACACGGACCTTCGACGAAAGCGAAGGCAGGATCAGGTGCCTTGGAGGAGTAAGCATCCTCTGCTGACCGGTCACACCCGCCGTGAGCCTGTAGTCGAAACAAAGTAAACGGGGTTACCCGTCGTCAAATCTAGTATGAAAATGACAGTCTAACAAAGGGTATGAGTCTATCTTATCACTATTTCATTTTTTTGCAATCATTTTAGAAATAGACCTACGGGGTTTTTTTCTTTGTAAGATTTCGAGATTGGCCTTT
>CAJDSM010049091.1:9376-21843 GCA_903981925.1 Ostrea lurida | reverse complement strand
CAACCTTGACAGATGTCTAAAAAAAAAAAATCAATCCCATCCAAGCTTTTATTAAATTGTTAAGAACTTCCCATAATTTCTTGGAAATCCATTAACAAATGAAAGTTCTATCTAGGAGACAACATGTCACGATATTTAACTAATTCTCCCTCCCAAAAAAAAGTGATCCCCCTTAACAGTTGACTCTAAAAATCAATCCCATCCAAGTTTCTACTATTACTAACAACTTCCCAAAGTTTCCTGGAAATCCATCTGAAAATGAAAGTGCTATCCAGCAACAACATGGTATGATACACATACAGACTGACAGACTGATGGACAGGTTAAAAACTACATACCCCAGTGACTTTGTTGCATAGAGTATAAAAATACATCGTACAAAATGACCCGTGGGAGTCCGGGTTAGAATAGGTCCCCAGCATCCCCTTGCATGTCATAAGAGGTGACTAAATGGGGTGGTCCTTCGGATGAGACCGGAAAAACCGAGGTCCCTTGTCACAGCAGGTGTGGCACGATAAAGATCCCTCCCTGCTCAAAGACCCTGAGTGCCGAGTATAGGCCTAAATTTTGCAGCCCTTCACCTGCGATGGTGACGTCTCCATTGTGAGTAAAATATTCTCGAGTAGGACGTAAAACAGTAAATCATCAATCAATCAACAGTAAATAATCAATCAATCAATAGTACAAAATGAATACAAACAAAAAACAACAAGATGTGTTTGTGAAATACAGTCAGACACTTGCCATTCAAAAGTTATGGCCAATGTTAAAGTTTTTAAAAAGTAGGTCAAACTTCAAGGTCAAGGTCAGGAGGTCAAAAATTTTGGTACAAGTAGAAAGTGCTTGTCATAAGGAACACACATGTGTAATATGAAAGTCCATCACTTACCATTCAAAAGTTATGGCCAATGTTAAAGTTTTTTGTGGACAAACGGACAGACCAAAAACTATATGCCCCCGAATCGAAGATTCCGGGGCATAAAAAAAAACAAACAAATGCTGGGATCATAAAAAATATAATTTTGGTTAAGGGTTACTTGAACCCTCTAAATATCTATTCTACACATGGACACTATATGCCAGATTGACTCTAAGTTTGACTCTGTGCACTAGGAGAGCTTACAGAAAATATTAGAATCATACAACGTGCCAGAGAAGATGGTCAAGATGATCAGAGAACTATATGATGGGTTCGAGTGTGCCATGATTGGAGAGGGAGAGATATCAGAGTGGTTCCAGATCAGAACAGGAGTTAAGCAAGGGTGTGTCATGTCTGCCTTCCTGTTCCTTCTGGCAATAGATTATGTGATGAAAAGAGCTGTCGAGAAAGGAAATACACAAATCAGATGGAAGTTAGTGACAGTATAAGAAGACTTTAGATTTTGCAGACGACCTAGCTCTCATATCATCAAGGTTCAAACACATGAAGACAACAAGAGTAAAGGAGGAATTAGAAAAAGATAGATTAAAATTTTAATTTCTATCCCCCTTCTCCTCAAGTTGCTTCATACCAAATTTAAAAAGAATTGGAAGAGTTGCTATCAAGAAGTCAAAAATGTTCAATTGTTAACATATGATGGATGCAGATCAATAAACATAGGTCACCTGACTAGGCCGAGTGACCTAAAAAGTTTCAACATTTAAAGAGAGTTTTTCTGCAAATTACGTTCAATAATCCATAGGATGTTTTCATGTGACTCAGCAAACTAGCCAAAATGCACATAGCTGTTAGTATCATATCATTAAACACAACTAATCTGCACTATTTCAGCGCTACTGCATGTTCAATGTACATAAAGATTTAAAATATAAATTAAAATTGTGCATTTTCTCTTTTCACATTTATTGTGAATACAAGTACACAAAGCCATGCGATGGGATTGACATTAAATCAGCATATTGTAAAGTAAAACGGATAACGATCATCATTCTGAGGACATGGGAACTCGCCTTCCAGCACAGTATGCCTTATATTTTGAGTACAACTTACTCCAATTAATTGTACATTAGAAAATTAATGTCTGTGTCATCAATTTCATTTTCAAAATGTGAAATTCTTTCTGCTAAGCATATCATGATCTTCTTCACATTTAAAAATTCCATAAAATATTATCTTGTTAAAAATAAATAAATATAGATCTTCATTTTTAGAAAGATACTAGTAATAACAAATTTAACCTGCCGCTAAAATAACCACTTAACGTAAATGGAAATTACAAGTGAAGTATGTTGATGATGCAGGAGTGCACCTTTAAAACCCTTAATAAACTGGTTGTAAGGATTTTATTGCCTGGACAAATATTTACTGATCTTCCCCGAAGTGCATTGTCATGACTCAGAGTACTCGCCTCTCACAGGAACACAAACTATGAGCTTCTAATATCTCCCCACTAATAGTCTGAGACAAATATTTCATAACTTGTTTAACAGTGAGCTTGGCTTTCCCCGAATAATTTTGCTTTAACAATGGATGGGCCTGGGTTCAAGGTGTATGTCAACTGAGTGATTCAGGTAACGTAAAAATCCACAGATTGAATTCTATTAGAAGTGTGGACGCAAGAAAGTTTTTTTTAAAGGTTCTGTATTAAGGTGGAATGAAACGTTTGACAATTTTTTGCCTATGAATTCAGTCATAATTATGATGAAAGATAGCAACAGCCTAAACACAATATCTTCAACTGTTTATTTTTAGGAATTTTTTTTAGATTTGTTTTTGAAAAACGGAAAATAGACATTTTTGTCCTAACCCTTCCATTACATACCGGTACAAACTATTTGTATTGAAAAGTTAGGGCAAAATGTATAGTAGATATGGACAATGAAAACAAAATTCTATTCAATTTACTATTATCTAACTGATTCTTAATTATTTTGAGGAAAAACATGAAAAAATATCAGAAAATCGTCTTTTCATCATATCAGGCAGGAAAACCCACTGGAATATCAGTAAAAGAGAAGCACATATGTTAACAAATAATATTTAAACCAAAAATTGAATAAAAGTTTAAAAAGGAACACATGATAATATTTTTCCAAAAACCTTGTAATAAAATATCCTTTAACAAGAGTTACCCTTCTTGAATGTATAGGAATAAAACAGCAAGGCAACATTTTGATCACAATTTAATAAATTTCCAAACCTAGTTTATCTATGGCACCATCTGGACATACAGAGGAGTTTGGCATTATATTACCAATTGTTTATTTTGAAGAAAGCTTGGGATACCCTTATAATTAGCCCCACTGACTAATTAATCCAAGTTAAAATCTACATGTAGGTCCGTAAAGACTTAGATTTATCGCTTATATTCGCCTCCAACATTGAACCCGACCGTATATCGCATATCATTAAAACATACACATCGTACTATTGCCAATTATTGATGATTTTTACAAATTATACACAGTGTACCAAAATTAAAAGCAGAAAAAATACCGAATTTAATTTAAGTGGAATTACAATTGTAAAACTACAATTTGTGGGGAAAATAAATGGAAATCGCCGTGTAGAGTGTTCTGGTCAATTGGTATATAGTCGGGTTCAATGTTGGAGGCGAATATAAGCGATAAATCCAATTTGTCAAAGAGAATTTTGTGCGGTCCCTATACTTTTTCTTCCTCGACTAAAACGTTAAACCGAAAGTAGACCGTGTTTCAAGCAGAAACGCGTCACTTAGTTATAATATGGACGAACGTTTCACTCTACCTTAATGAAGCTTTAACAAAACAAAATTATCTAAAGATTTTATTAAGCATAAATAACACATCACCAAAGTTCATCAAACGGAAGTAGGAAGTACATCATTGTGGCAAAAATGAAATCTATGTCATTATCTCAGTTAGGCTGGCAATCTGTAAATTTTATCAAAAGTCTGAACCTCATGGCAATTTTAATTTTTTCTTTTGATAATATAACACCAAAAATTGTAATTTTTTTCCAACATTAGGCAAAGTTTTAAATTCTTAACACATTAACTTCATTATTAAACATTTTCTACAGTTTTCATGAAAGAGAATTTTGATGTGTGCATTTCACATGCATTTTTAATTGATATAAAACTTGTAAAATTCCATCAAATGTTTCAACATCAAATTCACTACTGTAAAATCATCTATTTTCGTGGGTTTAGAATTTCGTGGTTTTGACTCTAATAATGAATTCGTTGACATTAACCTATGCTGATTTATAATTTTTATATTTATATATATTCATTTGAAATGCAAAAAATTTTTGTGGATTTATTTTCGTTGTGTTTATTAACCCATGAAAATAACAAAATTAAATCCCCAACGAAAATTCGTGATTTTACTGTTTGATATACACAGTATGACATAATGTATAGATTTTTGGGATTAAAATTAAAGAAAACTGGTAACAAATAAGACCTGCTTTTTCGAACTCAAACATTTTATCAAAGTTAGCTTAAGGTAGATCCAGCTGACCCTCAGGAATTCTAAGGAATTTATGTGTGCAAACTTTAAAATTCTTTCTTTTTCTACTCATTTATAGTTTAATCTAATTAATTATGAAAGAAAATGTGTATGTTCCCACCTTATTTAAGATGTCAGACATACAAAAACAGAATAGTGTAGGTTTACATCAGAAATTCGTACATTTTGAATAATTTTCGTAGAACAGAATTGGATAAAATAAATAAAAATGACAAATTTTAAATGTTAGCAGTTTAAAAAACTGCCTATTTGTAAATATGCATAAATTTGATGTGCATATTAGGAAAATCAATGTAGAATGCACCTAAGGTAAAGGAATTGCCACCATAGGAGTCGATCATTGCCCTTGACAATATTTTTTTTGTTTTGTTTTAATTAATTAATCATCTATGGGAAATAGCAATTTTTCACTTTCAAAAGTTTACCAAATTATTTATTATATCCAGTGAATGAAATTTCTTTAGAAGATATATTTCTATCATGTGCAAAGTTTAATGAAGTTAAGATTTTTGAAAAACCTATGACATCACACGAGGGTGGATCAACCTTAAGTTTATCTTGCAGAAATCGCCATGCATTTACATATATGAACCATTTTTCATCCATTACAAATTATTCACATTGATCTCAACATTACTTGTGCAACGGTTTTAAAATTATCAAAAATCATTAATCAAAAAAGGGAAAGTTTAAAACATATCACACACACAAAAAAAAAAATCAAAAACCATTGAAAGAACTTGACCTCATGGCCTATTGATTGGTGGTTATTTATACCTGCAGGTCCTTATTTATTCATTGGAGACATGCTTCCATTTGAAAAATTGTGACATTTTATTTCCTGTTAGCAATGAAGATTAGTGTTTGCATAACACCAACGAATGTATATTTTTACCATTAAGATCACCCTACCAGAATAGACTAAAAGAATTAATCTGAATGGGACACAACATTAAACCCTGTTTGGAAGAAACCTGTTCCATACCATGCTCTAGCATTCTAATTAAACAAACAAAATCTTTCAGATAATTTTTTAACATTCACTTTTCTATTTCACTTTCCATATGAATGTGATATGGTCCTTCATTTGAAAAAAAAACAACCCTGCATCCCCTTTATTTAGAAGTTGAAAAGTCAATCGAAAATGACAGACACACAAGTGAATAGTTTTAATTATGTTTTTTTTTTTTTTTTTTATCAAAACACAGAAACACATATTCTTTTAAGAAAGTAATTAGCTAGTAAAATCAAATGTATCAGTACATTTACATCTATATATAAATATAATATCTTGTCTATATATTCTATACATGAAATATTGGAGCCCATGATCACTTGATAAAGCATGGCAGTTTAACAGTGTTATACCCATGAGGATTAGTCACAGAGTGTGTATGTATCTATATATCTATATATCATAAGACTGTCAATACTACCTTGTCATTCTGAGGTTAAAATCCACCAAGTTAAATCAGAAAGACATATCCAGCACAATGAGAAAATTAAAGCAACCCGCGGAGAAGTCCTCGACTGTCGGCATGATATTTAAATGTACTGTACCACATGTTCACGATCGACTCCCAACATGGACAGGAAACTGCGGCCACTTTACGCTTCACATTAAACATATCCTTCCAAATTACCACAAAAAGTGTTTAAGGGAGTTTCCTAAGTATTCGTTAGAAGAAATAAACACTTAATTGGGGATTTTTTTCCCCCCACCTTTGTGAGAATTAAAATAAGACTCACACCACAAACCTAAAGTCCACGTGGAATTTATTAGGTTTACCACTCATCACTTGACTGTCATGCATAAAATCATAAAGCAATCCCGAATTAATGGAGGAGAAAGCCATCAGTGAATCTGACATCATTAATCACTTATCATTAATCTACACAAAACTGACACATAAACTACTAAAACATAATTGACAATATGCATATACTTGATACATATATCAGTTGCAAACTGAACAACAACAAAAAAAGAGAATTCCAAGGAATACACACTTGCAATCTTGAAGCATTCTGTCTGGGTCGGATCATCTGATCCAAATTTCCTCAATCCTATAAAGAAGGTGGTAACAGGTAATTGCAGATACTTAGAGCTAATTCTATCTCCCCAGGAATCAGGGGGGAAGCTGATGTGCTAATTCCTTTATGGCTGCAAACTTTTCTCCATCACAGAGCCAAAAGCCAGAGTTAAAACCAGGATTACTCATTAACTCTCTACAGACTAGGGATTATTTTTGGTAACCGTTTCAACCTGCTCATAAGGTGTGTAAAAAATATCAAAGGGATTCTTTGCCGACACTCAACAATAGCAACAGAATGAACTTTTAATAGGATACACAATTTTCTTCACCATGACGGGATAACTATGCCTACTCACTGGGTACTTCTGATAATGATGTTTACTTGTGAATCCAGACTGCAATTCACAATGTGGTAAAAGTTGCAAAAATGTACAACTTCAATTATATCATATACAAAGTCTCTTTATTGAGGTAAAATTAAAAAAAAATTATCTTATGTAAACCTTTTCATTTGTCCTGAAGAAGGAACAGGTCATCCTGAAAATTTGACAATTTTAATTGTTCGTGTTGTTGGGTCATTTTAGTGCTTGTACAAATATATATATTGGAGACAGTATCAAAACTTCTACACAATTCTATTTACTTTTAACAGAAGTCAGTTAATTATATATAATGCTTATGACGTCTCTTTAAACTCCAATACACCCTTCAAATTCCCACAAAAATGCCCACCACGACGTTGTTGTCAATTTCCCATTGCTCTGGGGAGAACTTAACAAAGTATATTTAGAATCAATTTGTGGCAATAGCTGCTTAAAGTCTCCAAGGACTTGGTGTCAACTGTACGTCTGCATCTTAACGAATCAAATCCAACACACCATCCTAGTGGAGGGGCCATATCAAGCAAATGTGGAATTGGCATTGGTAATTCTTTAAGTCATGTTAATTAACAAACATAATATCTTCAGACTAAATACCATTAAAACTACACATAGTACATGTCCTATAAAAAAAACAACCCATAATTAATCCCTTGGTTAGTTCAATAGTTTATAGAATCACAAACAGTGCTGATGAAATATTTTGTTGTTAACATTTTTGCACCTGACAGCCTGTTCCTAGACTTTAGTAGACTGTAATGTTAAAGTTCTACAATAAAGTTAATTATACCTCATGTTGTTCTATATATAGCAGATGTTCCCCAGATATCCTCAAGTTGGCTGGTGAGATCATCCACATAACGAATCTTTCTTGAACTTTTGAAGATTTTCTAATTCAGCTCGATGTTCAGGATGCATGCATGACCACTATTTTTGTCTAGAAAGAAATATAATGGATTATCTTACTCCTTTTGAGTCACACAAAACACAGCCTGCATTGTTAAATAAACCCCATCCTTTAGTACATGAATTATCTAAAATATAGTCACTTGACATCGGCATTCTTTGTCGTTCTCAGTACATGTAGTGCTAAACTCCAACAGTACATGTAGTGCTAAACTCCAACACAGGTGAACTTTTAATGTTGAACTTTATTTACCTGTTGATTCACCCTACAACCTCGACTGAACAGAATCTGTTCATAATTTTACACTTCGCTAGAGCTGTTATAAATACCTGAGGAGAAAATGGGCAGGAAGTGAGTCATTTCTAATCCACGGAAACTGTGATAATCAATGATGGTCCCCCTTGTCTGCGGGGGGACTCCAAATCGGCTAAACGTGATTTTTACAAGCCTATATAATGCAAACATATTTCTTTATCGATTTATTGATCATGCAGGTACTCTCCTTAATCAGTATCGAGCTAATCACACATTCTCTGTTAATTGGGAAAAGATCAAAAATGTTTAGGAAAAAAAAGATAAATAATTGAAAAATGATGTTGGTTGGATATTTATGATGTTGGGTGGATATTTTTTATGTGGGACAATACTTATTGTTCAAAATTTCAGGACTCAAATTCTAACTGTTTAGAAATTTCACTTCCTCACAGCTCTATGTAATTCACATTTTTAAAATAAGCATGTATGTCATCCTCACTGTTTGCCAAAAGATGAAGAATCAAATGAAGATGCTTTTAAAATTTACATTATTGTCTCCTATTTTAAGCTACATGTATTCATTTTCTTCACAGAATAATTATAAGTTAGATGCTTTGCATATTGCTGCATTTGAGAAACAACCATATCCTAAAGCTCACGAAAAATGACAATATCTATAAGAGATTTTTTTCCTTTCATGAAAAATAAACAATGAAATTTACATAATTTAATTCATGTTAAGAAATTACCATAATGCAAGACGTTTTATAAAAATCACCAGTCTCTCTTAGTCTACTAAGTGTAATGTTACATGGACACAAGAGAAATACATATTGCATGTTTACAGAGCATGTTTTATTCAATGTGATTATTTTTTTTCTTCTAATTTTGATGCCCAACATGCAATAAATGCACTAACCTTTAAGACGTATTGATAAAAATATTGTTTTTCTATGTCGATTGTAGACTTACTAAAATAATTAACGGGCCCAATCCAATCTCAAAAGCTGTTCACGTTTATTCTTGTATATACATGTATGTACTCTTTCTAAAACCCTTTTGTCCAGGCCAACTATTCTCTTAAATATTATTCAAATCCATGCATTCAGTAAAAAGTTATGGCCTGGACAATGTTAAAACCAATATGTGTGTTGTGACCTTGACCTTTGATCAGTGACCTTGGATTAAAATTATGACATTTTCTTGCGTTCAGGGCAACAATTTTGTGAAATGTTATTCCAATTCATGCACTCAGTGAAAAGTTATGGCCCAGACAATGATAAATCCATATGTACACTGTGACCTTGACCTTTGACAAGTGACCTTGTTTCAAGGCCATGGTACTTCCTTGGGCCCAGGGCAACAATTCTGTGAAATATTATTCAAATCTACAAAGAGGGTAAGAAGTTATGGTCCAGACATACTATTTCGGACAGGCGATGGATAGACGGACCGTCAACACCATAACATAAAGGCAAATATATAAAAAAAAATTATATTTCATTCATGTACTTGGTGAATACAGGTTAGCAACACACAAATGTAGGAAATGTCCCAATTAATAGAGAATAGGTGTCATCATTCTCTTTCTTACATGACTATATATAACACAAGAAACAATAGACATTGCATAGGCCAAATGTCAATAAAAGGCCAGCATATGTGATTTGCAGGTGTTCTAAGTTACTCTGTCATAACCCTTTAAGGAGGCTCATTACATCAAAATTTTATTCATGATGCCGTTTAAGCACCTTTCAAGGAGCAGGTTTCACCTGTAAAAAAGTGATACAAGTTCTCAATTATTTATACAATTTTTTTTGTGATTTCCCAGAATGATGAAAAATGTGTTTTGTTTTACAATAAGAGTTTCTAGTATCCAAACTTCGCTGTGATTTGGTGCATGATATGAATATCTAATAAAACATGCCTAAAATTACCCCGATAGAAAGTTATGATTTTTTAGAGAAAAAATATTTACGAATATAGAAAACGCTTATTGTATATTTTTTTAAATCTATGATAAAATCTTCAAAAAACAGGTTAGTTAAAAGAAAGACATGTTGGACAAGTATATTTTAAAATAAAATTGAAATAAAATGTCTTAATTTCAGATATATCGCAACATTACAGATTTGATCCCGATCAAAATTGATAGACATTACTTAAATAATCATATTACTGGTAATATTATGGACATTTCATCAAGAATTTACTTTCATTTATAAAATCATTTAATGTGTAATCATATTACATCAAGGGAATGTAGTTTTCTGATTACAGTGATCTCTATGACTTTTGTTTGTAATTTCGATCAGGCTTGGTTCAATTTGAAAAATCGCAATATTTCTAAATTTTGGCATATTTCATTTCAATTTCTTTTTAAAATATATTTCTCTTACATGTTCTTTTTCTAATTGACATGATTTTGAAGATTTTATCCAAGATTTAAAAATATCAACAAATAACATTTTTCGATATTCATAAATTATTTTTATTTTAAAAAACCGAATGCATTATCGAGTCTTTTTGATATGTTTTATAAACAATCAATATTACATCAAATCACACGAAATTTGGACTTTAGAATCTCTTTTCTGCAAAGAAAACAACTTTTTCATTATTCCGGGGAAATCAGAAAAAAATCATATAAAATAATTAAGAGCTTATATACATTTTCGATGGCGAAACTGTACTTCTTGAAAGTGCTTAAACGAATCATTATATTAAAATTTTGGTGTAATGAGCTACCTTAAAGCTCCTGATTTCCTTATGGACACTTTCTCACTTGCATGCAAATGAATGATGTCAGTAGGTGGAGACTATTGAAATTGCCATGCAATAATTATGATACATGTATGTTGATTTTATATTTCATTTTTGTTCGAAATATATAGTCTAAGAGATCAGTATATACTACAAAGGAAAACATGATAAAATCAAAATTTGTTTTTGTTAAAAAGAAATGTCTCCCCTCCTCCCCAAATTGAAAGTGCTTCAAATTACTACCTCCTTCTGTTAATGTACTCGGATGTGACCGCAATAACTGAAGCCCCGTGTCACAGCAGGTGTGGCACAATAAAGATCCCTTCCTGCTCAAAGGCCCTGAGTGCCGAGCATAGGCCTAAATTTTGCAGCTCTTCACCGGCATTGGTGATGTCTCCATGAGTGAAATATTCTCGGTGGGACGTAAAACAAGAAATAATCAATCAATGATTTTATATAAATTTTCCAACTCTGAAAAGTTGACACCAAGGTGATTTGAACCCCCCCCCTGCATGTTATAGACGAGGAAGCACAAGCAGGAACATAGACATAATGAATGGTACTTTGTGCTTTGAGAAAGATGATGGAGAAAATATTCAAAACTAATGTGACCCTTGTACATGAAAAAAGCTACAAAACAATCCTCTTTGGTTCATTGTAAATTGTAGCAAATTGTTATATTCCTAGTTTGAATAATGTGAACATCATGAAATGATGATAAAGTATTGAACAAATTTTCAAAGCTAGACATAAGCCATATAAGAACAGAAGTGTTCACAAGCTATTTTACATTCACATATTCCCTCTTTGATCTGCTATAACTTTTAGGATAACAATGGGATCCTCCTGTCTTGATAATACATGTATGCACATCTGTAAATGCATTGAAGTACTGTAGAAAGTTTCAAGTCTATCTGATAATCCATATATAGGATTAGTGTTCGCTAGCAATTTTACATTCACACCCCTCTTAGATCCACCATAACTTTTAGAAAATAATTGGATTTTCCTGTCCATACCATGCACACATCTACAAATAGCTGTGAAGCATTGTACAAGGTTTTAAGTCTATCTCAGAGAAGCTGTATAGGAGAATAAGTGTTCTCAAGCTATATCACACCTTCCACCCCTGTTGGATCCACCATAATTTGAAGAAAAATAATTGGATCCTCCTGCCCCAACAATATGCACATCTACAAATGGCAATGAAGCATATTGTATAGAGTTTCAAGCCTATTTGATGAGCGGTATAGGAGAAGCGTTCAAAAGATTTTGTGACAGAGAGATGAAATCATTGAACACATCCAACAGCCTGGACAGCGAGTCCTGTAAAAATTGTGAAATAAACCCAAATCCATTACAAAATAAAATAGTCTGACAGATTTCAGAGGGGGAAAGAAGCACTTCTTGTCCAGTGTTATTTGACACTGTCGCTGATCAGGCAGAAAACAAACAACAAGATTGCTTCCCCTCCCCATTATTCCACTATCCTCCTGCAATATAGCCATTACTGTCAAACAACCACCATTAGTAGCTCGGAGATTCGTAGTCCGGTGTTATTATAGACTTGCAATTCTATTCAGAAGCATGCTCTCAGCTAAATTCTGCCAAAAGTGATTATTAATCTTCATTATCAGAATCTCTGCCCCATCCCCCCCCCCCCCCCCCCCCCCC
>CAJDSM010049090.1:7526-17884 GCA_903981925.1 Ostrea lurida | reverse complement strand
ACATGTAATGCTATTTTCATGTAAGCCATGTGGCAAGTTATGCCTACACCTCAATAGGGCTGTGGGATAAACCAGTATTCCGATATATTGCGAATTCGTTGATAACAAATATCGTAATTGCGATACGTTTTTTTCAATACGGTGTATCGGCTAATAATGTTCAGTTAGGAATTTACGTTCAGGCTTGAAAGATTCTTTCACATAAATGTTACGTTTGATATACTGAAACATTTCTGTGATTGTTCTAACACTCTAAGACATAGTTTTTTTTTCACTTTTCAACCAGAGCAATGGGAAATTAAGCAACAAGTCTCGTTTTTTATTTTTCATATATCAAGCACAGGAATTAATATCATAGTCAATGAAATAAGAGAAGAAGTGCGTTCATATTCTACTTTATAGAATTTGCAATAACCGTATCCAGTCATTTGCAATATCCGCAATATATCGCGATACGAAATTTTCACCCGATACGGCAGCCTATCCTACTCAATGGAATTTGTAAGCTCGTGGACTGAATGAAAATACATGTCAGGTATTTCCACAAAATTAAAAACTCCAAAGGAAATAGATGATACAGTGTAACAGAATACAAGGATGTCTGCGGGGGAATTAGTCCTGTTTAGGACGTGTTCAGTGTGGATTGGGTTCTAAAGGAATATTTTTGGTTACTTAGAAGTATATGAAACAATGTAACCTGGTAATATAGGTTAATTGTAACACTTATCCTCAAGTTTCTGTTGTTTTCCCGTGTATTATGACTCTATCTTACTGACTCGGGAGTAATGACATGGTACATTTGTTTATTGTATAGGGGATTATTTTCAGGGATGGAAACGTTCAACGTTTTTTTTAAAAAAAGACACTCAAGTTCAGCACTCAAGAATCACTGAGTGAACTCACAATATTGAAACCTTTTGTTAATGAAACTTAAATTTCAACGATTTCTAAATTCGCAGAGGTGTCTAGACCAGCAAATATAGTGAATTTTCAAACGCCAAAATTATTTTCCGCTATACAGTATGTACATGTATTTTCTACTGTACACATGTATATATTCCAGTATATGCTATCTACCGTATAGTCCCGTGTATTGTGGCGCACTTTTTTTCGAGGAATTCTAACCCAGAAATGGGGGATGCGCACAATACACGTGACTAAAAAATTCATCTTTTTTTTTTCTGGTCTAAGTTCTTGGGTCATCACGACCGGTTTTTCGATGTCTTTTTAACTTTCTTGTAATATCAAAACAGAGCAGTCGTATGCCATATAATCCAGTAATTGCTACAAATGAACAGACATTGAAGCAGCCTAATTCAAAATAATGCATTTTCTTGTTTTTCTTCTTGTCAATTTGCGTAATAGGTCACATTTATAATAAAACTGGTCGGCTCATCGAAACCTACAAAAAGAAAACTAAAAGGTCGGCGAAGTTACATAACGTCGGCAAAATCAGCGGTAGCTCGAAATTTCATAACCGCTCTATAGTAATATTTAGGAACAACTTTAATGACGATCTGAAAATACTTAAGGTAGTGTTGAATTATTTTACCCTCTGTTGATTTTGTTTCTTTTTTTTTCAAACAACAATTCAATCGGCGAGAAACAATGCTACCATGTTGGTATTTCGAACATACCAATCCCGATTTTTCATAGGAATTTCCACGTGCGTGTAATAAACACCTGTTCCCCTAGCTTGTCAAAACAAAGGCTGCAGCCGCTGTAAGGTGTAGAAATTCTCTAATTTGCTTTGTATTATTTCTAATCGCTTCTCAAATTAGACAGGGTGAGGAGGACTGAATATTACCTGGGAGATTTTACCGGTACTGCATTACACAAATATCACTGCATTCAGAAGATTGTAAACACATTCTCAACCAAGTCAATTTTCAAAAGGGAAAAAAAAAAAAATCAAACCGTGGTGTAATCAATGCAGTCTACACGGTCCTATGTTTCTAAAATATGGTGTGGCTTCGGTGCATTCATAGACAGTCTGTAAAGTCTGACTCTATCAATGTGCATTGATACTGCACGGACTTCACCTGTCAACATAAAACTGGAAACAATTTTCAAATTATACTTTGGTTCTTTATTGGATCTTGAAAGAAATATATAACGGGTTACACAATGCCCCCTTTCTCCTCTCTCTCTCTAATGATTTTTGATTTTGAAAGAACATGTCTACTACATGTATCATTTTAGCGTGTTTGCTCTCTCTCTCTCTCTCATCTCATCTCTCGAACGTACGTTTCGATTTAGGAAATGCACCCATTTGAAATTGAATGATTCTTTACTCGATTTTTAAAGAAATATAATTGGGTTTGCACATCATGTATTTATCAAATTGTGCGCCCCCCCCCCCCCTCTCTCTCTCTCTCTCTCTGATAACGTTTCTCAATTTAGGATATGTTAGATTTAAAATTAATTGTCTCTTTAGTAGATCTTTGTGAATGCTTTGAAGCATATATACTCATTCGATCTTGTTTAATAATGCAGATATTGGATTTACTGAGTTGTTATCGATAAGGTAACGACGTAAATAATTAGTACATAAATTGACTAATTTTTTTTTGAATGAAAACAAATCATATTAAGAACTTAGAACTAAATGAATAATTTTAAAACAACACATACATATTTAAGTAAATTATACATATACTATGCAATTAATACATACGTTTTCTTTGATTACCGTCAATGTCGTCCCATCGTAAACATTGTTTCGGAATGCAGAAAATAGGGAAAATCCAAATCATCCTGTGGAATTTTTATTTTAGCCTTTAGGTTAAGAATTTTACCCTCATTCTTTACCATTTTTTTTTTATGCGCACAATACATAGGAACTAGGTTTTTCAGATGTTTTTCCCCCAAGTTGGGGGTGCGCATTGTACATACCGTAATTTTCTCTTAATTTTTTCGACGCTTTAATTTTTCGAACACTTCTGAAATTTTGGGAAAATATCAGTTTTTAAAAATATAATAATTTTCGACACTCGGGAAAAAAAATTCTGAATGAAAAATCGTAAGTTGTGGAAGGGTTCGTGTAATAATTTCTAACTGATTTAAAAGGACTATGACGCTTAAATGATTATATCTTATCTTTAATGCCTGTAATTCTCACTGTTTGTCTTTTTTTCTTTTTTTTCTTGTGTCCGGTATACCATCCTACCTAACGTGAAAGCGCGATGTTACTATTGGATCGCCATTTTTCTTTCATTTGATAACTCGTTTCCGTTTTCTATTCCAACATTCGTATATGACAATCTTCATCGTTGTCCGTAAGAATCATCAATTTTCTTACAAGTTCACTAACCCTTAATGTTTTTAATTTGATGATAAGCACAGACAAACAAGCAAAAATCAAAATATATATGAAACAAACAAAATAAACTCCGATGCGGCAAAATAGCTTTTAAACATTGTATGGCTTTGAATATCTAGATTAGCATGAAACAGTTCTGTTTTACCCTTTCCTACCCCCACGGACGGTTCACACCTTCTTTTAGAGCTCCAAATTGCCGACGAACATCTGTGTGTTCCCACCACTGTTGGTACTTTATCTTAGCACGTGCAAACACGGGATCATTTGACATGAACCAACCGGTATAATGCAGTCTTGAAGTACTATTGAGGCAAATATGTTTGAGCGAATTACCCTTTCGTAATGAATATTTATTAAAAAAGAAAGAAAATCTTTGATAGTGGCCAATGTAAAGGCAAAGATAACCGAACAGTGAAGTTGAAAATAACTTGTCATTCTCCTCTCTATCTCTCTCTTCTCTCTCTCTCTCTCTCTCTCTTCTCTTCTCTCTTTTCCATACCAATACTTAATTTTACATTTCGTGTACAAAGTCAGTTTATCAGAAGAATGTTTTATTTTTCTGTGTGTATAACAGGGAACAGACTCATTAAATTCACATCTTTCGAATGAAGCGCCAAAATCTGGGTTTTCGCGCGTCCATAATACACGAAATGTCGGTCTAAATTCCACCACTCGTCGGACATGTACCTTGTTTCACGGCAACAAGCCCGCACAGAGGATCATAATCCAACGATTATTATAGTCGGTACATGACATTTTATTATCTACATGTATGATGGAAAATTCTTGAAAGTTTATTTTTGTGACTTCCAAGTTTATCGATCTTTCTCAATGAAATTTGAAAAAAAAAAGTCCGTTATCGATACAAATGAAATGAAGTGGCACTCCGTATACCTTTCCCCTTTAATTCACAATGAAAGTGTCTGAACGTAACACTAATATTTCCTTATATGGTGTTCATCAATTCGCTTGACATAAAACTAACGGGAGTTTTTTATCACACACACACCCCTTCAACTTTTTATTCCGATAAATTGATCTCGCGGTAAACGGAAATACAAGTCCTACGAAAAAAGGGTTAGGCAGACCGAAGCATCGTTTTTGATACCGATATTACAAATCAAAGTATGTCGAGAATTTATAATTTACTTTGTTTTAATTAACATCATTATTATTGCAAATGATTTTCGTTTATAACAATTTAATATGATATCGGAGAGAGAGAGAAGGAGAGAGGAGAGAGATTTTTTAAAAAGAGAAAGAAAAAAGGAGAAATTATTTAAAAACACCATACAGAGATTTTAAAAAATCAAAATTGAACAAAAATATAAACAACAAAGAAAAAAATGAAAAAACATGGGGTTCGATTGTAATTTTCTTTCAGAATAGATCTCGTGCACAGGCGCTTGACGTTTCATATCATATAATAAAAAAAAATAATTCCCCTGTGTAACTCAACTTATGAGTTAGTACACAGAATATTTTTTTTTTTATTATATTGATATGACGTCAAGCGCCTGTGATCTCGTGTGTCTGGGGTGCGCGGGTCCCTTTGAAGCTGGGTCTGTAATTGGCAATTACACACACTCCGCGGAACACGAGGTCTCCGTGCTTTCTACAGTATTAAACAGGATTCCTCACTACAAACAAGAACTCGCCACAGCAAGGGCTCTAACAGGATTTCAAATCTCGGAAAAAACGTGCCGAACTTATCGAAATTTTTTTTTACAAAACACGGCAGCAATACCCATACATCGGCACAAAAAATAATAATTACAGAAAACGCTGAATGACCAATTAACCACCATGAAAAATAAATATTTTTAAATCCCAACCACTGGACCTAAAAAAAAATAAAATGAATATACGACCACCCATCTAAAAAAAAAATCGTTGCCCCCGTCCTCCCCCCCCCCCCCCCCCCCCCTTTGGTTTTTCTGGTAATAGCCCTAAGGAAATCCATACACAAAAAAGTTTTCAAATTCTAATTTTTTTCGCCTTTTGCAATCCTGAAAAAAATGGGTGTATTTTAGTGGGTCGAAAAATTAGAGAATTACGGTAAGTGCGCACAATACACGGGACTATACGGTAACATTTACAACGCCACTGCAAGAGAATTTAAATTTACCAACAGTGTGTTTAGTGTTAGAGGATTATTATATCTCGTCTATTAGGAGGGAGTTTTAATTTCAGCTTGCCTTTGATTTGCACTGAATTTTCTAATTTGCATAATCACCTGTGTGGATTCTGAATATAAAATAATTTTTTGTTTGATAGAGGTGAAGAGGCACAGATAAAGGACTACCAAACTCAACAAATACAAGTTTTGCCACTTGCTTGCCAACCGCTATGCTATGAACCTTTGCCTGGAGGTTCAATGTACGAGTTTTTATCTAAAGCGACAGCAGAAATAGAAGCGGGAAATCTGGAGTCCATGCCCCAGGTAATTACAGACTCACTGTCACTCACAGCTAAAATTTTATGGTCAGTGAAACTGAAAGATTGGGAAAGGAGTTTAATTATATCTTCCTAATTTTTTATACCCTCGGAATCTTGGTTCTGTAGGTTATAGTTTTTTACCTGTCTGTCTTTTTGTGGTGTCTGTCCACAGAAAACACTGTTAACATTGGTCATAACTTTTGAATGCTAAGTGATTAGAGCTTATCATTTTTCAATATGTATATCCTTCATGACAAGCCCTTTCCACTGGTACCCAGTTTTTGAACCTCCTGACCTTAGAGATTTGAACCTACTTTTCAAAAACTTTATGTTGGTCATAAAATTTGAATGGCAAAAGTGTGTAAGTTACAGGGCCTTCATAATTTCACTTGTATTCTTATGACAAAGTCCCTTCACTGATAGTGTGTCCCAGACATCAGTGTTTCCAAACACATCTTGTTTAGATAAGATTTTAATTTGTACTGTTTTTATCACTTAAGTTTTGGACTTTAAAGGTTATACAGTTATATTAATATCAATGCTTGAATTTTTATAGCTTCCATGCTATTCTGGCGGGACTAAAGGCGTTCAGCTCCTGGGGTTTTAAATCTGCTGGAATGAATTCTGTGGGGGCTATGTGAACACTCAATTAGCAGTAAAAAGTACTGTCTATAATAATATACATTTACAGTAGCGGAGGATTAGAAAGACAGGGGTCTCATCAATATTCATGTTTCACCGGTCAGAATGTAAGTCACTAAGTCACAGGATTGATTTAAATTCCTTTGATTTTATCAATATTTATGGTGTTAAGAGGAGCAAATGTGAACCTGAGTAATACAGTATAGCTCTTTCCACACTAATTTGGATCTACAGGTGAACCTAATCAACTGTACCACTAACAAATGAATGATAAAAAGACAGAGACTCTGAGGGAGATGCACAATGTAAAACCAATATATTCCAAAAGTCGTGTCACCACAGATGCTGGTAGAATCTAGAGAAATATAGAAAATAACCACAACTGGTCATATTTTTATGAAATTGAGTGAATCATTCGAAAAATTACAAATGTCCAGGTTCACATTAGTATACATCTCCCAACAATTTTGTTAAAAGTAAACGAAAAGCCTCTGAGAAAATCTCCCAACAAAATTTGACTACTGACAGACAAAATGAAACTAAAATACCTCCAATTTCATGAGTGTGGGATAAAATGATAAATTTCCCAGTGCTTATACATACCCTGGTTTGACCTCAGTTTGTCGTCGGACCGCACTGTATCGAATGGAAATGACACAAGCCTGTGCCAGGGCCCTGGAGGCATCCGTCACAATGGCAGCCCTAACCAATACCATGGAACCATAGGCAATCTTAGCATTGGCAGGCTTAACAAAAGTTCCATCTTCCAGCACCTTTTCCATAAATAAAGGTTTGGTTTACTTCATTATCCTTTCCAATTGTTTTTCTACATAATCATACTTTAATGTGTATTTCGATGCTAAAACTTTTTAAAAAAAAACAAAAAAAAACCTCGCCTTACCTTGGAGTATCTCATAAGCATGTTCTCTCTTGGAATTCTGACTTTGTTCAATCTAAGGTAACCATTATCATTTGTGCCATATCCAAACTTGGGACCGATATCACCAACCTCCACACCTAAAAATATTGACAATTCATGTAAAAGTGCAACAACAACAGCCATATAAATAATGGATTAAAAACGTGATAACTTTCTGTGAGCATGTGTAAGTATAATCTGTGTAAATAAACTCTAGAGACAATGCACATAAACACACACCCCCCCCCTCCCCCCACTAAAAAATGGTGATCTGGGGTTAAGAAACAAAAGCTAAATGGGCAATAGTTGCTACATAATGATTGTCTCCTCTCCCTCCTTTTTTCTCTTTTTCCTCCATCCCTTTTCGTTTTTACTCTTCATCTTTTTCTATTTTCCCTTCTATCCTTTCCCTCTTAATGCCCCACGCTCTCCATTTTCTTTACTTTCCCATCCTCTTTGTTTAACCTTACCTATGCAAAGATAAGCATTTCAATACAGAAATGTCACCAACAGCTTTAATTCAGTAACTGTCACAGGCAAAACAATGTTAATGTTGGTGCTTTAGTGACTGTGTATACACCACATTTCATGACAGACACTGTGATGACATCATATGTCTACTACATCACATTACAGGACTATGATGATAGGTGTACTACATCACAGTCACATGTGGTGATGAATAATGAAGCTTGTTCAGCAGAGCAGGTGCACATGTGTGCTTGCCTCTAGTACCAAAGGATTATATAAGGAATGTTCGCAAGCACTTGCAGACACCCGCTCAGCTGAACAGGCCCATGGATTGAGGATATGAAATTAACACTACATCAATCAGGGCATATGCAATTAACACATATGGTGAGATGTGATAAATATACATGTATTACAGTATTACCAGTATTGCTGTTCAAAATTGGTGCTTGGGTGTGAGTTCATGATACTGGACAGTACTGTAAAACGAGAATATTTGGCGCAAACATATTTTAGCACAATCAGCATTGAAAACCTTTTGGCGCAAACTTATTTTAGCACAACGATATCACTTGCTCAATGACTTAATGTCGATGGAAACGTTTTAGCGCGCAATTAAAATTGGCGCAATCATATCTGTCAGCGCTAAAGGCACTAAAATTTATAGTGCGCTAAATATTCTTGTTTTACAGTATGTGCAATTTGTTAATTTAAAATGTTATGTTTAAAATCTATCATTCCTTCCATCATCGACAGTAAGAGCAATATCTGGTGTGAAATTCTACTTCTTATATCAGATTTTGTTTTATTATCTAGTGAATACCTTGCAATAAAACGTTCATTAATCAATATCATTTGGGTTACTCAGCAGTAAACAATTTATTACATTATTACGGTGATTTTAAGACCCATTTTGTGTCTGAATTTTGGCGCTTTCCCCTTAAAAAAATTTAACACACACCCCACCCCCCTAATGTAGTTGAAAATGTGTGTGAAAGAATAAAGATTACGCATTTTAATTACCGTATCTCATTTGAGAGAAAACATCTCTTTGTAGCCAAATGCATGTGTATCTGTTATTTTGAAGAAAAGTTCCATACAAACCTGGCAAAGGTTGGTGAGTTTCAAGGTCTCGAATAGGCACCATAAACATGTGAATACCACAATTTTTTCCTTGTGTATATAGCTGGGCCATGACAAGACAATGATTTGTTGTCTTTCCCACTGAAAATATTATGTCACATCAATGTTTAGCGATGATTGTACATGAGCAGTATAATATATAGAGCATAAATTCGTAAATGATCCGTTGGTCAAGAGCTTTTACAAGTACTGCAGCAATATGAACATAAAAGCAAACAATCTTATCTCATGAGTGGTGTTTTTTGCTATATAAGAATAAGAATCTTTATTTTTTCAGTGATGCAGGTATCACCCGAATTTTAGATACGGTAAACTCATCAATGGCGCGAAGCGCATTGATGAACAGTTCTTACTCGTCTTAAAATCTTCGGTGATAACTTGCACTGATCACCCGCAAAAAGATATATAGATTTAGTTCTGTATCATTTTATTTTATATTACAAACAGACAAAACAATGTCATTAGCGTTTACTTATTGTTCAGTGTAACGTGATCGAAAATATGCACTCTAATTCATAAAAGGTGGTCTTTAACCCATATGAGAATCGGCGCTAAGTGATCATGCGTGAATAAAACTTAAATTGGATTATTATAATCGGCAGTAAAATTTCGAGTAATTGTATGCAATATCAATTCGGTCAATATATGTCATAGGCCTGTGATAGAGAGTATTCAGTTAACATGACTGATGTACACAAAATTTTTAGTATCGATGCCTACAATCTTATGCATGGCTCCCACCTTGCCTCAGCGTTGGAAAGGGGAAGTCTGATTTTGAATGGAGGCAGCGAAATTTGTAACTACCTGGTAGAATGGGGGAAACTCATTTCGCGGCGGTTTTTACATTGGTTCGGCTATTATGTTCGCGATCATATCAACTAGGCGCGAAATAAAACCATCGCGAATGTGATATGTCATTGTGATTTAGGTATATGATGTACCACGTAGGCTTAGAACACATATTTAGGGTTTTCCGCCAGATAAAATACATTAAAACCATTCGCGAATATGACTACAACGAGTACCAAGAAATCGCGCTTTTAGCCCGCGATAATTAAACAGCCCTCTTAATCGAGTATATGATCACACTTACATAAATTGGGTGTACTGCACATTATTACAATCAAAACTGCTAAGACCAAATTATAATGTTTCGCAGAGTAATGAATATCCTAGAGAAGACAAGTGTTACTTATTTCAAATTTCAAGACTATATAGAGAATCTTAAGTAATAGTATTTACTTGAAGACGCACATGCAAGAGATCCCAACAAAGGTATTCAGATAATATATGTAGTCTCAAAGTTTTTGTGTCACAATGTGTTGCGACAGATTTGTTGTGGACAATATTGACACAAATTGTCCAGAAAATTCGTGGAGCGGTATAAGAAGTCAATACATCTTCAAAAGTTTCTTTGTTGTC
>CAJDSM010049083.1:1461-12642 GCA_903981925.1 Ostrea lurida | reverse complement strand
GATAATGAAGATGCCATTTCGTAATGTTGTGTTCCGTCTGTCGGGTAATGGATTCCTTCACATCTGTCTTGCATTAGTCCATCGAACCATGCACTTCTTAATTTCAGATAAGCTTGTCCTCAAATGATGAATTCATCGTGATTTAAAACCAAGAACAAAAGCTCTATCGTTACTCTTGCTTAAGGTTGTTCAGATGACATGTCGTACTTCCGAAGAGTTATTCCAGTAATACTGTTGTACAGATGTCGGGGAGTCTTAAAATGAATATAAAATTAGCGCATGTATAAAAAAGTCACAAATCAGAAGATACTTATTTTTTTTAAACGACGGCACACCGCACTGGCGACGGACAAAAGATCAATTGCAATAGGTACCTGTTTTACTCAGGTGACCTACACTCTAAGAGCTTTTTGGATAATCTAAAATCACATTCGATTAATTTTAGAGTATATTTCTGTCTAATAAGTGACTGCATCAAAACGTATGATTCTCCACACTTGATATACCATGGAATCTCTCATCGATTAAATTTAAAATCTTAGGTTATTTCAGTAATAGATATCTTTTTTAACTAGATATAAAAAAATGGCACCCAAAATACGATTATTTCGGAGATCCTGTGTTTGGGGGAGGAAATACAAGACACATATGTTCTAAAAAACACTGTGATTGCTCCACACAAGTACTCTGATCTAAGTAGTATTAAGAACATAGCGTATGGGTTTCTGTAAAGAAATATTCATGTGTCTTTGGAGACCACGTCTTTCCAACATCCGTTGGTAATTCCAATGGGCACTCAAGTGGTGACCCATTTATTGGTCTATGTACTAATATGATTTTATATTATATTGAAGCAGATTGTACATTTCTACAAAATAGCTGTTTCAATCGTGATCGATTTATTGTAAAGTTATGAGACCACCGGAAGACAACAGATTTATTAATGTGTTATGACCCCGATTGCAGTCATTATCTGTTGCCATGTCTATTCAACCTGTACATTTATAAGGTATAGATGACGACCCAGAACTGTGTTGCTCAGCTTTAGTATAATTAACAATCATGCTTTTACTCACAATTATGTTCCATTGACAATATATTCAGCCGAAGAACTGCAGATACGAAAGGACACCACCAGAAATCTGACATAATCTGCTTCATATTTGGAATTACTGTACGATTGACTCTATGGGCAGACTGGACAACTACGATAGGATATATATGAGTGAATAATTAGCGGGGAATGGACTTTTTAAACTTTGCAACTCGAACTGTCAACTTTCCCTCTCAAGTAGTTTTAACTTACCAACTATCACCTGCTATATGGTGTATATATTCTCGAGTTGATCGATACGCAAGAGCATGCATGGCTATGACGGAATTTTTTTAAAGCGGAGGCCAAGCTACGGATCAAGAATGTTGAAAGTTGCCGGCTTTGGTTTAGGTTGATAACGGAATTCTGCGTAATTGTTTTCAAATATGTCATCCCATATGTTGCAAAGTATCTACAGGGTTGCATAATGAACATTGTTTGCGAGGATTACACGATGAGTAATGTCTGGTCGCCTTGCCCTTTAATTGATTTGTTTCATTCTACCCTTTGTTAGAACGTTAATTTTTCCACTTAGTTATATGGACTACGGGCTCACGGCGCGCGGGTTTTGAATGTGACAGTCACGCAGAGGAATGCCTTACTCTTCAATGGCACCATGATACCTACTCTTCGCTTTGTCGCGAGGTTCCATGAATTGTTCTACAGATCCCACCACGCCACACTCGATTTTTTGTATTATGTTTTTTTTTTTATTGTGATTACGTGATAGACATTGACACCATTATAAACACTTCACCATATTGTACGGTAGCCTCTGGATTGAATATAGCGTCTCAAATTACTTTTTTTAACATATTACACTTTCTTTAATTTCACGTCCAGTCCATTAAATTCTCCACAGTAACTCTTACCGGCGAGGGACACACAACCCTTAATTTTGAGTTGGATGCTTTTTAAAAGGGGGGCCTGGTGAGCCATCGTCATTATGGTGCTGAACTTCCCGTAAGCATGGATGAAATAAGATCACTATCAGGTTATATGTTTCAATCTTGAAATTTACAATACTAGACCCAGTAACGTCAGCAGTGTGGCCCAAGCCGCCTTCGTAAACTGGAGATCGTGGTTTTACTGGTTTTTTTTTCTTCAATTTCAAACCGGACACCAAGAATTTGGTGACCATATGTGCTTCATATTTGGATATGTTACTTACATTGACTTTTAAGGGCAGACTGATAACATTACATGTATATGATAACCACGTGATGAGTCTTGACTTTGCAATTGTCAACTTTTCCATTTTCGTTTTAAGTAACCACTATTCACCTGACTTATGGTTGTGCATGTCCTCTCAGTGTTTCGATATAGCAAGGGCATGCATGCGTTATTAGATTTGATTTTTTTACATTTGCAATTATCAACTCTTTTTAATCTAGTAATGTACCACTATCACCTGCCTTATGGTGATGATATGTCTCTCAGTTGAATTCGATACGCAAGGGCTGCATGCGTATGATGATTTTTCAAAATGCAAGGCCAACCATTGAACCATAAATAAGTTGGATGTTGCAGGGTTTTGACGAATTCTCGTCTTTATAAGTCAATCATTTCGGCAACCCTCTACGGTCTCTAAGAATGACCATTGTTTTGCCGATTACAAAAAATAATCAACTAGTCATATTCGTTGACATGATGTTGTGTTCAACCTTTGTAAGACTTGTCAATTTTTCCTACTAGATTGACGACGGTTAAACCCGTTACTTTGTTTCGACTACAAGTCAGGCGAAGTAGTGTACGGTCGCAGAGGAATGCCAATTTTTTTAACCCTTTTTTTCCCCCTATTTTTTCATGGGAAGACAACCCTTAATCCATGCCTTCACTTTCGCGAGGGCCGTGTTGCCCTAATATTCGGACTTTGTGATGTGTTTTGTTTTTTTTGACTATGAATATGTTTGATAGCTTTGTTTACTTCGCCTTTTATATATGCATAGTCATTCTTCTTACAGTACAGATATAAAGAAGGTTAAATACTGTGTAATGAAATTGATTAGCCTTTTTTGCACTTTGATTTAATTCTTGATACCGAAAAAGGTCGTTGACATCGGAATTTGTCAAAACTTTAAAAAGATAATTGGGACCTAATATAGTTTTTTTACTTCTCTTTTATTTTTCTCAAGCTGAGAAGGTTGGGGGGGGGTGGGGTAGAGCACATAAGAACTGGGTAGAGATGGAGTGAAACAAGATTAAATTTGCACCTAACACACATTGTAAACATTTTTTTTTTTTTTTTTTTTTTTTTTTTTATTTATTTTTTTTCTTTTTAAAAAATCATTGCGCAAAAAAAAACCCCAGAAATTTTCAAGTGTCGAATTTAATTTCGATTTTTTTAGGTAATCGGTGTTCTGTTTTGGGAAGAATGGGAAAATACATCAACCAAATTAACAAATTAATGCAGTGTTCTCCGGAGGAAGACTCACCTCATGGTCTACATAGACTAGTGCACGTGAAATCTATTGGTACAGGAACACAACTTGTCAACTCAACCTTAATTACCACTCTGCACACAAATATACCCAAAGGTGCCAGAGTTCCTGGACTGGTCTTATTATTTCACATTATCTCCGCCCACTCAAAACATGCATATGCCTGCGGCAGATGTCCTGTTGGCTGTCCTTCTTGTCCCGGAGTGCGGATCTCGCAGGAAACAGGCTTCTGGAACTGGCGCTAGTGGTGAAGGGGTCCTGATCGTCGCTCGCTCCCTCTGTTGGAGTGGTGAAGGACATCTGGGTGGTGTAAGTGCCCTGGTCTTCTGGGGCTTTTCGCAGGTCTCCAGACCTCTCCTTCTCAACACCTGCAGGGCATCCATGCTGTAGGACCAGAGGGAGCGCACTTGGACTTGGGGCCCCCTCCCACAGCCGCGGTAGGTCCACCTTTGAAAATCCCCCAACCGGTTCAACAGGGTTACCTGCACTCTACAATGGATCAGCATCGTCCCTAAGGGAATAAGTGTGCGGAGGATCCACGCTCTCGAAATGACAGAGGGCATTTATGACCTCCTGTAGGTCAGCAGACATGGTGACGTTAGGTTCAGTAAACACCTAGTCCGTATTCGTTGAATCCGATCAGGCAGCTACAATACGGCTGGACCCAAGAAGTTGGTCGGCCAACAAGTGCAAAACCCTCATACCCTGGAACTGGGGACACCCCACACCTAAATACAGGTGGAGGTGTACATGCATAGCATGGTCCTGCATATTGCTTGTCTTAACGCAACAGGTCATAATATAAATTAGAGAAGTAAACAATGTTTACGTTCAACGTAATTATAGTCCCAAAACATATATACAAATTCAACACGGACCTCAGACAAAAGCAAAGACAGGGTCAGGTGCCATGGAGAAGTAAGAATCCTCTGCTGACCGGTCATACCCGCCGTGAGCTCGTAGTCGACAAAGTAAACGGGTTTACCCCGACGGTCAAATCTAGTACGAAAATGACATTTAACAAACGGGAATGAAAAAAATCAGGTCACATCTAACTGTAGTGCTACATTGTAATCACAAACAAAGGTCATTATAGCGTCCCGTTTGGAATTTTTGCAAAATGATGACTTTAAACGAGAGTGCCCTTTATCCGCTCTTCCGATGTCCTAAGGCAGAACGCGCTTGTCTATTGGAGTGTTCCTCTGTGGAGTACCAAGCATCAGTCTGCGGGCAAGGTATATCTCCCTTCCATCATAGTCTTTGCCGTATAACCTGTGTGTCTATTGACTGTCAAGACAAAGCAATCTGAGCCAGAGGTCGTTCCAAATAGCCTGCACTTTGTCGATATAAATCGCATATTATCAATTAGGGTCTGATATATATCTCTAAACTGTCCAATTAGCTGAGGGAAGGTATTAGGGAGTCGTCAGTGCCTTATGGATCTACTATTTCAGTTGTTAATTACGGTACCTATGTTATATATAGCTTAATAAATATGATTTAATTGCAGTGTAAAATTAAAATTCATATGAAAAATAATTGAATATCTCCCTCAGCATAGCTGTGATCTTCAAAGTATTTGGTTTCCAGTGTCTTTGCCACACATGTTCACTTTAATAAAGTTTTACTTCATATTCGGATTTCCAACTTTTGTGGTTGAGCATCACTGAAGAGACCATAATTGTGCGAAATGCGCATTCTGGTGGCATTACAAAATAGGTACTGTATATGATTTATATTTATGACCCCGGGTCGAGGCCTCTACTGGCTTGACTGTTAGTCCCCGAGGTCTCTACAGCCCAGTTGTTAATGTACTATGTTATAGCTTAATTACGGATATGTATTTAATTGCAGGGGCAAAATAGAAAATATTAAAATGGCGAAGTAACAAAGTTATCAATGCATCATAGTCCAAAAAAACACATTACAAAATCGAGTGTAGGGCAACACGGACCTTCGACGAAAGCGAAAGGCAGATCAGAGTGCCATGGAGGAGTAAGCATCCTCTGCTGACCGGTATGATTGTATGAAAATTAAATGATTATCTCCCTCAGGCAAGCCCTGACTTCTTTCGATGTATTTGGCTCCAGTCTTTTCTCAAGACGCAACGGACCGCAATTGTTTTCTGTGTCGGATTTTTTGTGTGCAAAATAACCCATCCCCCCTGGGACATCCTCCATGTCGAATTATGACTTGGGCACATTCAATGAAGCCACGAAGGTCGCTGGACACATGTCCAAAGGCAGTCTCACTTACAAAGAGACATGGAATGGACCTAGAGGGCCCATGTGTCGCAACAGCCACTTCTGGAGGCCGAGACGAAGGAATAAGGAGACCCGGGGAGGCAAAAGGGTAATAAAGAACAAGGGACGTTATTGGCTATTTACCGCCGAGATTTTTTCTATTGTTTCATCTTTCATAGTAAGCTTAATTACTTATTTCATATACACATATAGGACGTAATCCTAATCCTACCTACAAGGTTATGACGTAATGTTTTATTATGACGTCGTGGAGGTGCATCAAAGTTGGGTTGTTTCGCGGAATCTGTTGTTTTGAAGCCAAATATAAATAAACTTTAGCAAAAATAAATACTTTTGCGGGCAACAACCACATATATATTTTACAGGCTTGATTATCCTTTGATATTCTTTCTTCAATATCAATATGGTGTTGGTTGTTGGCTGCAAACAATATGAATTTTGGAAAAGTGTGAATACGGAAATCGGCAGTTTTCCAGTATGAACTTGTGCGTTATAATTTATCCTCCCTGGAAACGAAATGTTGCTGTGATGCAAAGTGCGATATTGATAAAAACATATTTTTTTTTAAATTATTATTGGTCGTATGCTAATGTATCAAAATTTCACAGCAGAGGACTTAGCGTATCATCATTGTTTGTATTCGTCATTTTATGATTGAAAATGATAAGGCCTACTACATAATATTTAAATAGTCGGTCCGGATTACTAGTATCCTGCACATTCTGTTAATTTTCGCACGCTTTGAAGAAATAAAAACACGGCTCAACTATTCCTATTTATTAATAAATCGTAAAACCACAACTTACTCTCGTATTTAAAAGTTTTGATTAGTGTATTAAATCGTCAATCATCGTATAATATTAGGGCAATATATTTGAGAAAACTGAATACGGATCGTCACAGGACAGCTAGCGGTTCCTTTGCAATCTTATATCGTCAAAGAATATCATCTTAGAGCTACACCGATGTGTAAGAATATTATAAACTTAATTGTCATATTAGTTTGAAATAGTACTTACAGCATATAGAGCATAGGCGTATGATCTGTCGACAGGTAATGCATACTCCTCTTAAGAACCTGATCTCACCTCTAACATAATGTAACTTGTTACATGGTTTTCTATTGTCAATTAACCTAATTGGATCAATAATGATTTGTGACTTTGTATGACATATTACTATTTTTATTCATTCGAATGTCGTCCCGTATATTTTGACATGTCGAATGTTTACATGTGTCCCGTTAGTTTATCTATTCATCTAAGAGTTTGAAGTCATCGCAAGTCATATCATGTACTTACGTATATTTTCTTGGGTATTTCATGTTCAAATCATCTGTATTAGTTTCACGAGGGGTAGTGGTAGTCACAATATCGGGGAATGTCAGGTGGATATTTACATTTCATGTTTAGGTTACCATCATCTTTTGCAGTACTGTTCGTCATTTCCGGTTTGGTGATAAAGGCATTTGCGATGTTTTTCAAGATAGCATGTACTGTATGATTTATCTAGATATTCAAATTAATGTCATTTTTTGTAGTTTGAGCTTAATACTTCATTGTTATTTATTACATACCACTTTTAATCAGTCCTACATATAGAAACTACATTTGTTTGCGGTATCGTAACGTTGGTAGTAATTGTATTCGTCCGCACACAAGACAAAGTGTGTTTAGCACGCATGTAAAATATATCACAATATTTATTCATTTGTATATATTAACTAATTGAGCTCTTTAATGTTTATTACCTATGGGTTATTATTTGTACATATTAATATTCATTTTGTGTTTGTACGGTAGCCTGTACGGTATAAAGTAGTTCTGTGTCGGAACTTGTTTGGGAAATGATTCTACCTTACAAGTCACTGATTGGCTAGAAGCCTGTACGGCATATTTTTATTGGTTATCTTAGTCATGTGATCTACAACCGGAGGTTATATAAGTAAACTCGCTACAATACTACGGCAGATTTCTACAAGTTGTACGGCGGCAACATTAAAATATTTTCATAGACGGAAACTTAAGGTGAGATTCTCATTATGTATTAATAGTAAAAACTTTGTTAGAAATATCCTAGCTATCACAATGGACAACCAAAACTTGTATTTCTGAAAAATCAGCAGATTATTTTACACTTGTATAGCCTGCCGTAGTGCAAATAGTTTACCACATTAAGAAATGTTTATATACGATGTTTTGTGTTTATTCACCATATTAAATGAAAAAATTTGACTAAAAACATCTTTAGTCTTCTTTATAAGGATGGGAGAGAAGAAAGACTGAATAATCTATTGTTGAGAAGTATCCTGACAATTATGAGTGATGAGCGATTTCAAAAATATACAAGCAAGCCCGTATCCCTGGGTAGCTACAATATATAGGGATCCTGGGTGCCCAATTCCAACTATATTACGTTTGAGACCTGATTACATATGTATATTCATCATTGTTCCGGTATCTTCTCCTTTTTCCTTACAAGACTATAAAACAATGGGATATTTTGCAATTTCCATTCTGCATCTTTAGTCTCAATTGACTCATTCACAAAAAAAAAAAAAAAAAAATATTTCGGTATGTTCTGTTATCAACTCAGCATATAAATACAGATCGGTCATCATTGTAACAGCCACCACACCCCTTGCGAGATGATATTCATGACTTCTAAACTTTTATGAGTTTTGATTATAGTTCATGAATGACTTCAATAAAGATTCTTTGACACAGTTCATAAAAGTGGTCATGAATACGAATTCATGACATATATTAAATTCATAGTAATATTAGTTCATGAATAATGAAGGAATATCTATGAAAATTGTTATTTGAAGTGAATTTTCTGAAAAATTTTCAACATTTTATTCATGAACATTACATGATTCATGAACATTTCAATGATTCTTCATCAAAGAGTTTTGTTCATTCCTTTTTTCTTTCATAGAAGAGTTATTTTCATTGTGAAATGTTAGGCCAACATTAAATGGCTTGCATTTCATATTTTTATTTTGGTTATATTAAACAATATTTTTAATACAAGATATAATTTTGTTTGTAAATTGGAATCTAAAAAAAAAAATAAATAACCGGTCGAATTTGGCCCAAACGCATAAATGAAATTAGCTTTTGATCTTTTAAAAACACTTTGTAACAAGAAAAAAATCTCATCATAAGCATTTACCACTATTGAATTATTGACTTTGATTAAGTTTACATGAGAGGTGCATGCAAGTGCTCAATCATTGCATTCTTGAATAGAAGTGTAATTCAAGCATCTCATGTAAATATATCTAACTTACATGTACTCCATGTGCATGCAGTCATTTAAGCAGAGAGGAACAGTGAATGTGCAAAATACTGCTATTTTATTATTCTTGAATTTCGTTTATCAATTTACATATTCTTGAATGTTCATGAATTTACACCCTTCGCAATTTGTTCATGGTGACTATCTCCTTTTTATGAATATTCAATGACTCTTATTTCATGAATTAAATGTCATGACTTTATGATTTCCAATGATAGTTCGAGGGTAGTTTCATGAATTGTCATGAACTTGATTCTCAATTGGTTCAGGAATATAATCATGAATGTTTCTTAATTGTTTCATGAAGTATTCCTAATCATCTTGCAGGCGGCAATTAATAGTGCGGGTCTTTCTTAAAAAATCAATATAAAAAGTTCAACATCGCAAAAAGAAATTAATAATAAACAGTCTGTATCGATAATATGCTAAACCCACGTCCATTCATAAAATTTCAAAGATAGAAATTAACAACTTTAATCAAATGCCGATGGGTTTATATATAGGTTCATTTAGTGTACAAGAAAGAATAAATTTACCTGTCCTTGGTTTGCGTCTAGATGGAGTTCCAACGATGATCACTGGGCGTCATTGTCACAGTAGGTATGCACTGACTTCAGCCAAAACAGCATGTATTCTGAGATATAATATATTGTTACAGTAATATTTTCAGGCCACTAAAGATATTGGAAAAATCCAGAAATTATAGCTTTACAAACAGTCCCATGCAAGGGTGATGATGTGGATTGTATATTGGTTTAGACGTCCCTCTCCAGAATATCTTTATTTTATATTAATGAAACGCAATTTAATGCGTGATCAAGCTACATAATTTAAGTTCTTTGTTGGCTTTTATGGCCGCAGGTGGTAATGTTCGTGTTGCCACACTTGTGTGACACGAAATTTTTAAGAGTATTGCATCTTGTCCGAAAGACTGCCTATGGTAGTCGCTCGTTCGAAAACCAAAGCAAGGAGGTACGTGAACACACGCACGCACACACACACCACACACACACACCACACACACACACACACACACACACACACACACACACACAGTAAAATGACCAACGACACCAATTTTAATTCTTCGTGTCGTTGGTGACATTTGAGTGCTTTGTTATTTTTTTAAAGTATTCAGTTTGACCTTGCATCAGCATTGTTGATCCGACACTGATATGTATTGGGTGGCGTTGTAATTCAGCGTTTATAATAAAAAAAAGTCAGAAGATTCTGTATACAGAAATGTGGACCTCAGAGCAATTCTAAATAAACATTGAATTTCCACCATATTCCAAATCCCTGAGGAGCCTTCAGAATGCCTAGTTTCTTTTCTTTCTTTTTTTTTCTTTCGATCTTTTTAATTTGCATTTTACGATGTATGTACACTAAATGTTCAACACATGATCAATTGGGAACGCAACATAATGCTAGGAACTAACTCAAGGTGGAGATTTAGTATATCATATTTGAAATGTACGATATTAGTTATACTGGGCATTTTCATACATTTATGGCTCCATAATGGAAAACTGGCATAAGAATTAGATTTATATCATGATAATTGATACGATCTACAAATTTTCACCCACAAAACTGAACATGTCTGAGCCATACACTTCCGCTTAATTTAGAAGTTTTTAAGTATTTGTTCATCATTTCTATAGGGAGAAATCCATCCCTATAAAAAATATATTTATTGAAGTCTACCTCATTATCTTATTGATATACATGAACAATTAGAAATCAATGACCCAGTAACGCTGTCACATTAAAACTCGGTACGTACGGTTCAAGAATCCTAACTTTTGCTAAAAAAAATCTAACACGTAAAACTTGGTTGCAGATTAATCAACATGGTTGCAGAAGGGAGTTGTGCTCGACGCATCTCAAATGGGTACTAGTAACACATGGTACGAGTCTTTGATATGTTCAACATATCCTAAAATGGGGACCTGAAACACTTGTTACCAGAATGGAGATTCGATACATATAGATGATGGCTTATCAATTAACAACAATAACTTTCATAATTATGTACATTTGATTCAGTATATCAACTTTTACGGTCCCTGTATAATAG
>CAJDSM010049067.1:13032-24217 GCA_903981925.1 Ostrea lurida | reverse complement strand
CACTACCCTGGCAATGGCCATTCAAATTCTGAGGGTGTGCAAAATAAGGTTGCTGTCCAGCAAATGGAGGAAATAATAGGTGGTGAAAATTTGCCTGGAATGGATGGAAATGCCAATGTGGAAAGAACGGATAATGGTGGAAATCTGACTACTGGTACAACAGAGGGAAGCAGTGTCATGGAAACTCATCAGAACACGAACAGCGACGCTGATTTTGTTCAGAGGAATGGAGGACATTCAATTGACACTCAAAGGAGCACCACCTATGGAGGTAAAACTCTGACTCAACCTAGTGGAGGTACTACAGCAGAAGACAGAGAGCATGATGGGACAGAAAATGATTCAACGTTGGAACTTGATCATGGCTCATTCAGTAGAGGTGTGACCAACACTGGAAAATATGAAAGAAACCAGGTAAATTTTGAGCCATTAACAGGATTAATAAATGGCAATTTTTTCATATTAAGTTTCAATTTGATTCAAATATAGTACGGTGTACATAAACAATCATAAATGTAATAAATCACATATACACGACTGTATATAGCTTGAACCCACGTCTGAATCATCTGTAGATACAAATGATGCATGATCAATCAGATCAAATATGTTGTAACAATGTGTGTATAGTTAGGTGTAACGAGTCAAAAATATATCACAGAGGCATACATGTTACATGTTGAGCCAAGACAAGCAAAAGGGGCAGAATATTTTTAAATACAAACAAAACACAATAATTACCTTGTTATTGTGTTCTGTTATCTCAAACAAACCACAGACAATTACTTGGTGTTACATTAGTGGCTTCTTTATTCAAACAAACAAGGACAATTACCTTGGGTAATTTGTGGCTTCTGTTATCCAACAAAACCCGGACAATTACCTTTGGTTATAATTGTGCGTTCTGTTATCTCAAACAAGAACCACGCATAATAACACTTGGTGTTCAAAAGTTGTGCTTACGTTTGTATTCTCCACCAACAAAACATCAAGCAGACGAATATACCTTGGGTTAGATGTGTCTTCTGTTAGGCTCGAGAACAAAGCCTACAGACAAATACCTTGTGTTAATTGTGCTTCTTTATTCTACAAACAAAAAACCACGAACATTACCCTGTGTGTTAATTGTGCGCATTTTTTTTCTCCAAACTAAAAACCACAAACTACAGTACCCATGTGTTAATTTTGGCTTTCTGATTAATCATCATAACTGTGAGTCAGAGTACGTGCATAGTGATTAAATAGAACCATCATGCAAGACACTCATATCCAATTATTAACAAGACTGATTACATATCACAATAAATATTCTGATATATAAATTTCAGGATCACCTTGAAATGGAGGCATGCCCATGTTCCGCTACATGCATGCCAGAAGTAACTTGCCATAGGTTGCAGAGATTCACGTGATGATTTAGTCATGGTAAATATAGCATAGACTGCATGCATACTACGCAGGACCCTAGTCTGGTGTCGCATTCCAGGCTGCGCTTGAAGTGAATATTAAGTTCAATCTCAGCTGCCAGAAATATGACGTGGCCAAGAATGGGGAAGACCTTCACAAGTAAAATAGAGGCAAAAAATCCCCAGGTTTAGTGAGATGGTTATCATAGGGTTACTAGAAGTAAGACTTAAATTCACCTATGTTATATTACCAAGATTCAGGTGTCCTTTCCCTATAACTACAATTCTATGTAGAGGATGAATTCCATTGAGGATACAACTATGGCATGATGCATTCGTCTACTCTCAAAACTTTTAGTTGCGCATCCCATAAAGTTAGAAGTATACAGAATTGATGGTATTAAAAAAATTTTGTGCGAGCTTTGACTGTCAAATTGAGATAGCAGCTCTCTCATTCTTACCCTCCTCAATCGGCACCCCGTCTGGGTGCATAAGATGACTCAGGCACATCTCTCTTCCTCCGCGCCCTCGTTGCAAATATGCTAGTTCATATCAATCTCAAGAATTTGAAGAATTTCGAGCACTAGTGTTGTTATCCAAGAAGAAGAAAATATGACTCATTATGCTCAAAACCTTAATTGCTCATTTCCTTCCTCTTCTGATCTCACACTCTCTCAATACCAAAACCATTCCGACGCAAACCCTCTACCGGAGTCTACACTAAACAAATTGTAACGGAGACTATGCGATCGAGAAAATCTCCCGTTTCGAATATTCCATTATTAAGTCTCTTTGTTATAATCTTTATCTGCTGCATTAAAAAATTGTTTTCTACAACAATGGTTTACCCAGTTAAGCAATCTATTGTACCAAAGGTCTGACCCCCTACTCCTGAGGTCAATAAAGCCATCTACTCACATTCGCGATCACCAACTTTACCAATTACTCCTCGCATTAGAAGGCCTTATCCGACTTTTTTACAACTTGTTCTGCTCATGTTATTTTATGTTTCCTCTCAAGGACCCAGTAGAGTAAACAGGTTGTTATGACTGATGAGATTTTCTTTTTCATATAAATGTTAGGTCGACTTCATCTGAGAGACAGTTTGTCCAGCCCCAGGCAGGTCGAAAAGATCTGGTAGATTCACTCCTTACAATTGTTTTTATATTTGTTCGCACATTTCCGGTAGCTCTCCAATACATTAAAACTTAAAAGATGTATCACTTCGTAACCACTGATACGTACATTGGCAGAATTAATGAACTAGAGGAGTGGGACTCCCGGATGTTCAACAGTCATTGGATGTTGTCGAATGAACGTAATAGAACGTGTAGCAACAATTTAAACAAGGTGTCTAGATAACGTCACGCGAGTACGGTAACGGACGAAAAACTAAGAACATGCAAACAATAACTTTGCTCAAGCACTGCGCATGTTTGCATGACAACTAATTAAGTGCCACACTCTATACAATTCATCAAGCATCCCATACTAAATGTATGCGAAACACAATATAGGAATATTCAACTCTTTCTACATGCTCTATTAAAAAAAAAATGAAGATCTTCATCCAAAGAATAACCACGGTCAGTAGTTAGCAAATCCCTAGCATCCCTGACAAAAAGTAATTCTTATTTTCTAATTAATCAAATGAGAGAGTAAACACCCCATCTAGTCTGAATTATTCTTCTACTCAGTGACAAACTCCACCCATTGAATAGTGCCAGTTATTCAGCTCCTACTCCCTGAAAGCTCTATCGGCCATCATGCTATGGAATCTCACGTTAAAAAGAAGATTTAAACAATCACCTGTGGATTGTGCGTTATTTGAATCAAATTTCATCCATTAGTAACTAATTACTATAAACATCGAGACCCATTCTAAGTATAATTCAATGAGATGACTAATTATACAAGACGAATCACTGTTCCATTGTGTCGAGAAAACTGGATGTTGTTGAGTGGTCTGTAGCTGCCTACGACTTTTAGAAAATATGAATTCATACGGATAGCAGCAATGGTACTCCCACGTATTGAATTCAGGGCAGAGAACATAAACACCAATAAACGATAGACATTATGCCCCATCGAATTAATAATATTCCGCTAGTAAATCAGCGCCTGTGTCCTCCATTTGTGAAAGACCTACAAACTCTCACCATCGCCATGGTAGTGCGGAAATTTTCACACTTACAGTGAAACGGCAATTACATCATGTAATACTCGGCATTATTAAAAGTCTCGAACATCTGAGATAGTTTGATGCATAGTTGTGATGACGCATGTGCGTAGCTCAATTGTGTGCAAACTGTTCAATGATGCATGTAATATCAAATATATCGAAGACCCTGCGCTTGTACATTTTCACCCTCCAGTATGACTATGAAGGGCACGATTCCTATGTCTGATGTGCAGTTAAACATGGATCATTTCTCAATAACCTCTTTTTAATTAAGTTGGCTAGACTGTTGCAAATCATAATTTACTCACACTGTGTGCTTATGGATGTATGACAGTACGTGCTATTAGTGCGTTAGTTATGACTCCCCACTTATAAATGAATCATTTATACACGCTCCTTGGCCACATCACGTACCCTGACAAAGCGCCATGGTCTTGTAACACATTAAAGTTCATCACAGTCTAAATGTGACAGCTTACCATCTTACGATAAGCTGGTAGATAAATCAATACACTATATATTCAACATATTATATATAATGTATCTTCCCTCGTGAAAGAGCGAGTGTACTAGTCGACTACAAACCCTCATTAGAGTCGATAAAGCACCATCTTTTCAAATCTCTCACTCTCGACCCCATCCCCACCCCCTTCTCGCACCCCTCCTCCCGGCGCCCCCCCGATGCCGCCCTGACGTGAAAACTCTTAGTAAAAATAGTATTGGGAATATCTTTTATATGTCCAAAATCATCGCACCTCAGCTGTTTCTGAACAAATGTCTCACCATAATCACACTCGAGATATTTGCGTATAGTTTTGGGTTAATGTACAACGAAGCGAGTTTGACAGCTCTGATTATACCCTATCGTCTATTGTCGAATGTACGGTATAGGCATGCTCTCCAACCACCAATAGTTTTCTCTTCTGATATATTTACGAATCCTCAATAATTTCTACACAAATATCCCATCTAATTATCTCTACAAACAACTATAATATCGATTTCATAATAGGTTCCCATCAAGTTCGATTGTTATCCGAGATTGTTATATAGACCGCTCCTGTAGACTTCGTTACCGGATTCGAGTGTGCCATGTAATAAGAACCTATATCTTTCACCTTCAGAAAGAAATTCAAAATTACATTGTCTTAGTCTGCTCACAACGAAAGACATTTAACAAGATCACTGTCTCTGTGTATCTGCGTAGATATTAAGGCAATGATCCGGTGACTATTAGTCTGCACATAGTGTCTGTATCCTTCCTTATTATGACAAAAGCCCATACTACTTGATACACAAATGATCCAGCTCCATAACCAAATCTAGATCTGTACCTCATGGTAACCAAGCTTTTTTGTACAGGAACCACTGTTGCACACATACTTATACGCTATCTACCATAACGATGTGCAGCAAAGGTCATAATACGATTCGTCACGTATTGCCTGCATCTAATTCGTCTATAGTATCCTACAACAATCTCATTCCTAAAGTGTAATTGACTCCGCATAACACTTCATTCAAATATATATTGCACTTTGGTTTTTTAGATACAACAATTATTTGCAGCAAAACTATACCAGATAGATATATCCTCTATATCATAAATAAGAGAGATGTACAAGAGATATCACTAATATTAGTTATTTTCTAGGATCCATTTACACTCGATAGTCAAGAACGCAATTGAGAAACTAAAGTCCCTTAACCTATCTTATGGGAATTACTATATAATCTTTTACATACGAGTTCTTGGTAAGTTACAGAGAATATGGTCCATACTTAATCTTGCTCTCTCGAGGTATCCATCTCGATAGTGAGCAAATATATCATATAGAAATTAATTTACGTTAAGCTATAATGATATATTTAATATAACGATGAATCTAATTTTTCCTAGATGACATCAATTTAGGAGGTGCAGATTTTAAATCTAATATTATTTAATGGACAGTGAAGTCTTTACATATAGAAAAATCGCTGATGCATGGTTATAATTCACAATATTTATTAGTAGAGCTAATTTCACAACAACATGATAACCAAGCCTCATGCAAACCACATTTCTGTAAACCAGAAATACAGAATTGCCCCTGTCCTATAATAGCGCCTCTGCGTGGGTCAGCCTTATAAACATCGACTCATTCAGTAATGTCGTATCTCCTCAATGCCAGTTTCATCACATCAATCCATACTCAGATCGCAGTTATACAAGATTGACAGCCAACAATAATTTACATCCCGCGGCTACACTAAAGAGACACCTACAGTGATAATCAATCCAGACAGTGAATATCCAGACTTAACTTGTTAGTGCATCAATTATTACATAGTTGTGCAGTTCATTTTTGAACATATCAATGATAAACAACTTAAATAGAGTGCTATTGCATTAATATAAAAATATCATTATATGCTTGTTGAATACAGTGAGACTTCCCACTATTGCATAGAATATTAACATAATAATTAACCATGTACTGAGTTCTCATTGTTAATTATCTTGTTTTTCCGTGGCAATATATTCGTAACTTATGAGATTCTCTTCGTCATGCCTATTTTTGCTGGTCACTGGAATCTTGGATCTAGTACATGAGAATACTTTAATATTTACACTAAACAAATTTGATGATAATAGTGACTTAGGATTTCATTAATACCCTTGAGTAGATCGTTATGATCCTTATGACTAATAACCCCTGCCTCATGATAGTTCGACTTGTGACACAAAAAACACGTAGTATCATTCTGCACCTTGAGACACTTGAAGCGATCTTCGCTAAAATCACATAGAGTCATAGCTAAAAACCTCATGGACATAATTACGTTAAAATGAACATACATATTTAAACACGAAACAGTAGGGAACTAAATACTTCTATAAATTCTACTTCATTTTCCAATGTTTAGTCTGGACAAACCTTTTCATTCGCATGTTATCATTCGGGACATCAGTGTTTTGAACACATCTTTATACCGGTGATCAGATATTAACCTTACAAAAAGAAAATCATGATGTAATATATCAGAATATTTCCCAGCCATTGAAAGACGATCCCAGTCTAGATGGCGTTAAGACGATATAACCGAATCCGGGTTGCCAGTTGGCATTACAGCACTTTCCCGGACTTTTACTATCCGGACATCTACCTATGTCGTGTGATCACATTCGTTCAACCAGCATCCTCCACGTTCGCTAAGTATCTAGTACCTGTTCGTTTAGTCACAGCTCTGCCCCTCACTGCCCGTAGTATGAAATAATCACACGATCTCTGCGCATCGCACGTACTTGTATATTGACTAAATTGCTTGCACGGCAAACTTAGTGAACATAATAGAAAAAAGAATATTAAGCCCATCATTACTGTATCCAATAATCAGATAAGAGTGACCAAAGAACGTGGAAAGACCTAAACACCAGTCCCTTCTAGGTAGAGACATGATGAACATCCATCTTACTTTAGCTCTCATAGAACGACAGTTTGAGCTTTCATTGATCATGCTGGTCACAATTATTTGTCATTACTACTTTATTTCAAAATTTAATGATATAGATCAATAGTTTTGATTTCAGTCTGGTATTACCAATATTGGACACGATGAACTGCTTATGAACAAAATATGCAAACAACGCACCAGGACTACAACAAGTTAGTGGTTATTGTCATATCCTTAGTCAGTTTGCCTGCTAAAAAGAGAAAAACGATAAGTTACATTTTGTAAATTATATGGGAAAACATTGAAAGCTTATTCCAAGCAGAGTATATTCTTTAACCATTATTTATCAAATCGAATTAATTCTATAAATATATCAGTTAACTTTTCAAAGATGACGAAAACAACTTCATTATTTAAATTCAGAGCTCTGAAATTGATTTGTATCAATAAGGACAATTCAAAACTTGATTTGTTGTGTCTTCTGAATCTAATCTTTAATGCTTCATATTAGATTTAAGCTGTATGGGACTTACACAGAGTAATTAAAAATCTGAAAATGAGTGAATGTAAGCCTGAATTTGTTATTAACAGAATAACTTTGTGATATGTAAATTGATTCTTTCCATTTGTAACGACCATCGACATAAACATATCCATTGAAATTGGCACCTCTAACGAAGGTGATTTCACATCCAGAAACGAACAGTACTGATGAAACTTACCAGACAAGAGGCGTGTTCCTCTGACACGTTCGTGCATCATCCCTGGGTGGATATTCTCTGAACTGGTACATCGCGTTATGAACTTTTGGCTTTATAAGTCCATCGATGTGTGAAAATATCTCTTCGATGAAATTTTCAAAAGTATCTGTTGTGTCTTTAGAGCCATAGCAATGTCAGTTTTTCCAACTGGTTTTGTATTTGCTGTACGAATGTACTTCATTTCAACACTAAACTATTACTTCCACAATTGCTAGTCTGGCTTCTCTGTTCCTGGTTTACGTTTAATTCTGAAACTCTGCTTGAAGAGGTAATTTTCTATTAGTCAGTCAAGCTTCTCGGGCTTCTAACTATTTTCCAGATCCTGATTTCTTTTTTCGCTTCTGTTTATCGATCTGTCTACTGTTTCCAAACATTGCTAGCAAAAAGCTTGGTCTTTCAAGTTTTAACTGACAGATTCTCAAACGTTCTCTAGATGTTGAGTCTTTCATCACACACTGTTCGCGAACGATTTTCAATAAGGCAACCAGAAGACCACGAAACACAAGTTAATCATGTCTATATCTCTCATAGCAGTTAGAGTGGCAGACATCGTACCAGTCTCAATATAGCATTCATAGTACACAGGCATTCAGATCAAGAATACCGTGCATAATAGTTGATCTCAATGTTAAATAATAAATGCGAAGCACTTTTATGTTAAGTTTAAAAGTTTGTAGTAGAAATTCCAGAGTTTACAACATCATAAATCTTTCAAAAAAATTGTCTTTAATCCTATTAATTCTAGTTTGCAGTTAATTTTTGGATACTCTAGTGTGCTTTCTTTTTAAAAGTCAGCTATGATAGGAGTAATGGAAGTATCCGGGAGGATGGGAAGGTAACATAACATCTGCACTATTTATACGGGGAACTTAGGCTGTCAAACATAGGAATTATTGATTATTATTGTTTTAGGCCCACCGATATATTCACTCATATGAGATCCACCAATGCCTGAAGGGCTGCAAAAATTTAGGCCTATGCTCGCACTCAGGGCCTTTGAGCAGGGAGAAGCTTTATCGTGCACACCTGCGTGACACGGGACTCGGTTTTTCCGGTCTCATACCGAATGACGCCCCAGTCAGTCGCCTCTTTACGACACGCAAGGGGATGCTAGAGACCTATCTAACCGGATTCCTCACAGGAATTTAAACATACTATAAATTACATGGACCGACGTGACTCAAATTTAATAATACATGTACAAAAACGTGTATGAAGAATAAACTATAAACATACTTAGTGTCTTCTCTCAGATTTAACAATCATTATGATTAAGAAAGATGAGTCTATAACTGCAACGGTGTGTGCATACAAATTGATAACCGCATAACGCGCTTATGAAAATTTGTATTGCACCACCCTGCAGTATGAGACTACATTCTTTCAACTAGTGGTAAGTCTTCCAGGGAAACATGTGTCGCCTGCCTACTTCTAATTTCATGTGAAAAATACTTCATCATTTAAGGTATATATGGCAAAAAAGAATATAATTAGTTTTGTCAGAATCATTTGTTCAAGTTACCAGAATGACAATGCACTATCCTAACAGATGAATTAATGAAAATGAGATATTGTTATGAGATGCCATTTTAGTTTGTGGAGATTCTAATCTAAATAAGACAATTGTTTAAGTCCAAATTAGTTGCGTCAAACAGAAGTACCTACGCGATTGGAAACTGGTTACCACGATACAGTGTCCATACGAATGCTCTGTGCCAAATTCGGAAGTTGGCCTGGTGGTTCCTAGAAAAAGACAGAAATTTAACCATGTGAAAAAATGTTCAAAGTTGACGCCAAACAGGAAGTTGACATGTTGCAATTGAAACTGCGTTACACGAGACAAGTTGCCCATACTGATGCTCTGTGCCAAAATCAGAAGCTGGCCTGTGTGGTTCTGAAAAACTGTGACAGAAAATTGGTCTATGTTCAAAATACAAGTTGTCAAAGGAAGTTGACAGCAGCAGATTGGAAATTGCGTTACACGAACAGATTCCTTACTTGCTCGTGCCAAATCAGGAGCTGCCCGTGTGTTCCTGAGAAAATGTGACAGAAATTGGTCTATGTATCAAAATATTCAAAGTTGCGTCAAACAGGAATTGACATTGGCAGATTGAAATGCGTTACACGATACAGATGTCATAATGATGCTCTGCCAAAACAGGAAGCTCCTATGTGGTTCTTGAGAAAAAGTGACAGAAAATTGTGACGCCGACGCGACGACTAAATGATCCCTATATTCGCCTCCGCAACGCAGGCAGAACAAAAATCAAATTTATTGCTTATATTACATTCTTAGAAATGTATGTTTTGCTATTATCGTATTGTTTAAACTTTCGCTCAATCCTGGGAAGCGGTTCATGGAACAAGCCATAGGTAAGTATTGTACGTCACAATGAAATATACACGAAAAAGATACAGCAATTATGGGACTTTACGCATATAATTTACACGACAAAAAGGTGCAATTAAAAAAAAATAAATAACCCCAGTATTTAAGTGGCAGTCTAGCGAGGAAAACCATGAAAATCCAAATTTTCTAGGATGATGATATTACAACATAAACACAAATAACACAAGCATTATATTTTGAAATATTACTTTCATGATTTGAGCACTTTTAAATTTTATTACCCTAAAAGGTAAAAATCTAATATATATATACAGTATGATAATTATGTATGACGTTTGCAATATATGTAGCTTAAAACATTTTTCTTTTTATGTGCCATAGTTATCATAGTTCTACCTTTTTTGTTTGAGCAAAAAATATTTTTTTTTGTAAATGAAGTATGTAAATCTAAATTTTTATTGAATACAGTTTACAAACAACCATTCAAACCGTTTATAGTGAATGACATCCTTTCAACCAACACCTTATGAAAATCCATTCCAACGCTTCTTTTCTTCAATATAGGAGTATATATATAACGGATACATTAACTTCGACATACCAAAGTCCAGACCTTTTTGCTACCCTTTTAAGCAAAGAACAGAAAACAAATTCAAGTGTATCTGGTAGATTTTTTCGCGTATCTTCCTAGTTCAAAGCTAAATTACCGACTACTTTACATTAGAATATAAAGCCCTAAAGATAAAAAATCCGTAGGAGAAGGGGATTTTTTATCCATCAAAATCCTATCATGTCCTATGAGAAAAAATCTATAGGAAAAAATTATTTCTATGATTCATAGATATTAATCCTACAGAAAATGAATTAGATTTAAATGTACCAAATAAGTCCTCCGATAACATAACTGATGGATTAATATCCTATGTTGTCTACTAAAAATGTATAAGTATTCCATTGTTTTTACGATATTTAATCTAATTCATTCTGTAGGATTAACTATCCTATCGAAAATCATACGTATTTTTCCTTATAGATTTTATTCATCTGT
>CAJDSM010049057.1:0-11594 GCA_903981925.1 Ostrea lurida | reverse complement strand
TCATTGACCTCTCGGGATTCTATGCTAGGTTAACGTTGACATATTGACTTATCTGGTTTCTTAGTTACAGTAACTTTCTATTGACCCTCGGGTCTGATTTAGTCGTAGATTGCTTCCATTTTGACCACCCTCAGCTCCTATCAGTAATTACCTCTTCTGAATGTTTTCTACTAGAAACTACGCGAATATGGTATCTCTCCGGTCTGACAGCTTAAAGTTTACCACATTGTCCTCAGGTCTGCTAGTATATACTTACATTTGACTACGGTCTGGGTCAGGTTAGAACATTGCCATTTGACTCGGGTCCTTGATCAGATAAGATTACATGATCCATTGGTCTGTACGCCTACATGGGTAACTTTTACTATTTTACCATTGCGGTCTGACTGGTAACTTACATATTTTGACCTCGGGGATCTGACCAGTAACTTACCATTGACGCGCCCTCGGTCTTGATTAGTTAATCTTATCTTACCGCATTTTGCTCCTGCCGGTCTTCTGACAGTAACTTACCATTGGAACCTACCGGTGTTCCGACAGCAACTTCAACCATGATCCTCGGTCTAGACAGTAACTTACACACTGACCTCGGTCTGACAGTTAACTTCATTGGTCTCGGTCTGACGAACTTACCATTGGCTTTTTTATTCCTTTTTTTTCCTCCCCTTTCTCGGGTTTCTGACAGTATACTTACCATTCCCTCGGCATCTTCTGACAGTACTTACCATTGACCGCGGTCTGATCAGTAACTTACCATTGACCGGCTCGGGTCTGACTGTATTAACTTATCCAATTGACCTCCCGTTCTGAGCAGGAAACCTCTTGACCACTGGAGCATCCCGGTCTGGACAGTAACTTACCATTGCCCTCGGTGTTCTGACAGTAACTTACCATGACCTCCGGTCTGATAAGTAACTTACCATTGCCTGGTCTGACAGTACTTAGTCTATTGGAACCTCGTCTGATTCTAGTTCTCGTCTGCCCAGTAACTTACCATTGCCTCTCGGTCTGGAATAGTAAACTTTACCATTGACCTCGGTCTTGACCAGTACACGTTACCTAAGTTGGTCTCGGGCGTCTCTGCTAGTAACTTTCATGTGGCCCTCGGTTGTTGACAGGTAAAGTACTGTACAACCATTGAACCTCAGGCTCCCTTTTAGTTGCCTCTCTGACAGTTAAACTTAACTCATTGCCTCGGGTACTGGACAGTAACAATGTCACCATTTGCGTCATCGCGGTACTGACAGGGGGTTAGATACTTGTGTACCAGTTATGACCCTCCGGATTAGTAGTATTAACTTTACCCACTATCCATCCGACCCAGATATACGTACACTGACATAATCTGTACCCGACGTCACGGAATTCTTACTAGTGATAGCTACTACCATTGACTCTTTGCTCTGCGAGTCTGACACGTTGGACCCTTACCTACTTTAGACCTCGAGCAGATATCAGATCAATAGGACGTTAAACTCAATTGGTCTCGGTTCAGACATATGGTAAATGCGGGAAACTTTTACATGTAGAGTCAGGCGACTTCTATCAGTACGCGCTCGATAAACTCTAGGGACTTTTTTAGCATGATAGTTATTTGTGCATTCGATTTCTAGAGAATCGGAGACACCGTAGCATTTACTCTGAAAGCTGTTTTCATTATTGACTACGTAAATATCATAGAAAAACAGAGATAACCTCTAATGAAAGCAACTCATTATAGTAATTCTCTATAAGTACTAATAATCCTCACTTCATTGTTAATTTAGCTACTTTTCTATAAAGTATAGAGAGTTTGTAAAATCCTATATGATCTAAAAAGTTAGCCTACAAGTTCAGACTCCCAACTATATTTATAAAGATTATTTCCATCCGTGGCCGCCCTCAGTGTTGAGAACATAAACACAACGTTTGTGTTCATAGCAATTTAATTTCAGTTATCATTGTCACAAGCGATTGAAATAATATCTCACCACAAAAAAATTTCTACTCCCTAGGTGATACAGAAGAATTTTGAACATCAAACGGTACTGAGATTCTCATCTCTAGTATCGTGTGTGCATTTTAAGCGAGCTGGGTTATAAAACGTCTAGGCGTAAGATTGTTTTGCAAGTGATGCGTTTACAATACACTTTTCTCTTTTCAGAGCAATTCTACTACTTATTGATACAGCGCAATCAATCGAATCCGCATTTCTGTACTTATTTATTTACTGTGTTTATGTGTGATATTTCTCACTCATAATCATAATGTGTTAAGATAAGTTAATTTGACACATATCTAGCTCTATCCTTATCTCGCACTCTCTACTCTCTCTCTCGTCGTCGCTGAGTATGACACTATTGACTAGTGTATCTTCTGCCGTCATCTCTAGAAAATAATATCGTGTGCATATTCTCTAGCATGGCAGGACTGTATACTCAGGATATTAATATTTTAACTGTGTCTTGTTCAAGATTCTCAAAAACCTCCATCAAGAATGCGCATAGTAATTAGATGCATTACATTTCATGATCATATCACGTAGAAATTATATCACTCTAATAGCCTGTGCAAACAAACAGACGAGGTTGACAAATGTTGTAAAATATAGTTCACCCCTTGAAACCATTGTGACACTCTCGTGACCATAATATTGCCTTCATCAACAGATATGGTTTTTTCTGTGGTGCAAATTTCCACTGTCACCTCCTCAATCAAAGATATTTATATAATCATGTTAACTCGTTGAATTTTTAAACTTCGAGATTGTTAAAATGCGTGAGATAATTCAAACAAATAAGATATAATGTAATATTTACTTATTCCTTGTAAATACAATACTTATACCTCTTAAGTAAGTAAGGTTTCACAATTGCTGGAGCCGATAGTTTTAGCTTAGTGAGCTATAATTATCTCTAATCTCGTGTATTCTATTATTTGAATCATAAATAATATAGTCTCCTTAACTTGTATTTGTACCGTCTAGTCTGCAGTCTAGTATATTAATCTTCCTTGTAATTTATTTCTGTATGTTAGATCTCTGAGAACTTTTCATAAACCATGACATTCACACTTGTGTATGTAGTAATTTGATACTTGAACTGGAGTTTGGATTTAACCCTTGACAATGAACTCCCGATACTAGCGATGATGATTAGCTGTGCAAGCCTTAGAGCACAGTGAGCTTTTGCACAGCAGAACTCGGACAGGAGCTTGCTGGCACACAGATTCATAGTTAGTATGTCCCAATCATAATGCCTACATTCTGTTGTTAATAACGAACTATTTGAAACGCCTGTCTCCCAAATCATTGTGTTGGAAACTTGCTTAACACTGATCCAACAGCTTCTCCTTGAAAAGCCGATAACATCAGTATATCATATATCGTATATGATCTTTATTAGTCTCGAGAAATCAATGCAGTCTCTTCTAGTCATTGATAACCGTTACTCTGTTCACATAGTTACACAGTTTCAATGAACTTTTTCTCTTTAATATTTCTTGTTGAAATTTGACACTTGCTATTCCAATCAGTGTCATAAGTAAATCCATGTTTGTGTACATTACACTTAAATTTTCACTTGTCCATTCGGATAGCAAGCTGCCACCCAAATGACAATTGTTCCAATGTATATTTTCATATTGTGCACATCGCATTGAACAAAAACAAGGTCTATTGTTAACTTGATTTTCAAGACTAAATAGTTATAAGCAACATATCAAAGTTTATAAAGCTTTATATAAATTAATAAACAGACCACCCAACACCATCTTAAGAAACAATGCCTGTGAATTAGTTATTTGGCCTTGACCGAATAACGGTTTCACAAACCTTAAAGTACTCAACAGTACACCTAGAATCAAAAAGATGCTATAAGGATTTATGTGACGTAACGAAAAGATAAAAAAGCAATTTAAGGCAGATCGCATAGCATTGTTCTATGTACATATCAACATAAGAAATATGAGCGTTGACTATAACCAATACATAGTTAAGTTTTATATGGCTCGAACGCGCACTATATTTTAACACAAACCATGCAAGGGCAGTTGATGCAAATATCTATTCGACTTACATGAATGTTTGAGTGATTTACAATAATTAATACAATGTACCAATCACTGTAAATTAGTGACAGGAAATATACTTATTACAAGTTATCTGGATGGTCCATCTAGTTCTATAATTGTCAACATCATGAGAGCAGTTATAAATATGAGCAAACTAAAAAAATTAAATATCTAAATGCTCATAATAATGAGCTTCGCGTCAATTTTTAAATTTGCACTAATTCTAATAGAGTACGATCAGCGGGATGTTGTGGAAGTTCTATTATGTGAGTGATGTTGACGTTTTCATATTTAGTGACGGATATTGGATAAGTTAACTGTTGAAAAATTTTCACAATTTTAAAAAACTTCGAAGATACGGCGGAATCTTGTTCAGGACGAGAACGATGTGAGGGGGTACCTCAAAGTCCCTCGCTCTTTGAATAATAGCTACCCCAACTCGTCCATAGACGAGACATCATGTATTACATATCACTTTCCGTGCATAGGTACTCTCTCTAGTAACATTTTTCTCGATGGTGTTAACTTTGGCGTGTTAATCTCTTGCCCCCTGAGTGTTAATTTAATTCATTACATGAAATATTTCTACTTAAATCTCCTCGTGATTACTACTACGTATGTGTGTTACATAAATGAAGCGGAATTGATAGATTTCATTACATTTAGCTAGTTTATATGTGAGAGTAATATACACTGTTATGTAATATCTACTGTATACTTCTGATAATATCAGATTTTGTGGTCTTCATCGGAATTTTAAAATTTTGGATATTAAATCTGCTACCCATCATATGTGAGTGATTGGTTCTGCCTTGTCGTTGAAGCCTGTGTCTTGATCTTCCTTGCTAGGCGTATATTCTGTGGTTTGTATTGGAGTACGGTGATAGAATTGTAGAATTTTAGTGTTTGGGGGATTACTATTGATCAATTTAGTACTTTTAAATGGTCCATGTCAACTCGCCTTCCGCTCAGCGCTTCATATGAAAATAGATCTTTTAGCGGTAATAATAATAAAAGAAACCAGAGACATTTATGTCAAAGAGCCCAAATCTTTTATGTGGTCCTATAAAATTAACTTCTTGTGAACATGAGGTGATCTCGGGTAAACCGTGCTCTGTTATAGACCAAGTCTACTTTTTAATTCATGGTTTAGATTGAGTTTGTAATTTCATAATTATTTCATATTTTTAAGATAAAAAATATACTTTGATCTTTCGCTACCATTTTACTGGACAAAAATTAGTTGAACCATTTATTATCCCGATTTTTCGTACATCCACAGGATCCTTTGTAATTAAAATACACTTAATTAGAAATATAGATCATCTCGCGTTGCGCTGCTCAGACATACTGTCAGCCAGCGTCGACAACTTTGAGCCCTGACATAGTATTCTGAGATTTCACTTTTCTGAGGCCACTCAGGACAGAGACCAAGTAACTGGGAATGGCACATCGTCGAATTTACACTTGAGGGCCAGACACATCACGCCGTCGGGAGCCGCCGGTTACCTTTCTCCCGCTGACTGCACCAGTGCCTCCAAAATGGGGTTGTACTGGATTGTTTTAAACGCTAGTTGCGCACATCACTCCATTTTTGCAGAAGCCCCAGCTCCTGAATATAAATCGCTTGCAACCATAACCTGAAAACACATTCTCTTGTTTTATCTGCATCGAGCATCCTTGCAATTTGAAGCTGCGCGTATATAACAATGTGGTTACGAACCATACCAGGAGACTGCACTTTATACTCGAGTAAGTATTATTTGCGGCGAGCTTTGGGGGGGAAGTAATAGCTCTTTAAGGGGAAGATCTTTTAACATTTCGTGTATTGTGTTAAGTGATAGTCTGGAATTATACTCTCCGCATTTTGAGAATTCCCAACAACAAGTTCTCGCCAGTACGTTCCATCTCTTTGTCTGGTAAATTGCTGCTTTGATAGCCCAAAAACACAAGCGTATAAATTACAGTTTAATAATGGAAGCGTCACAAAATAACTAGTGATTATTGACGATGTGGATCGTGTCCATAACAAGAGAATCTCGCAAACATTACACTTGTCAATTTGTCTCTGGTTTGGCTCCCTAGTTTCAATCTGATAACGGACAAGTCAATCTATAATGACTCTATGTCCGCAACTGCGAAACAAAGTAACATTTTTTCATGCTTGTACTGTTCCTTATACAGGCTTGAGAAAACTTAAAACACCCCATTTTAAGCCACACTCACACATTTCGAAATGTCTTTACCTGGAAACATGGAGAATTCAAAGACAAAAACGTATTTGATCCTGAACTTGTCCAATCCAAAATTTAGAGACAATAGCATACAGATTCTGCGAATGGCAGTATAAAGCCATGGATTGTAGTGTTTCGCACTGGACAACTCAAGAAGAAGACCGTTAAATGTTTTATAGTTACATTACAAACCGCCAAATCGTGGACGCGCGCCAAATCCTTTCAATCTACCCGCAGCGCGAGATAACTTTGCAGTATGTTTTTTTTTTATTAAATTACTGAAGTCTGAGATTGAATTACCGAACCAATAAAATTAGTTTGAAAAATTAGACATAAGTCTATTATTAAGCATATACGTTCTTCTGACACCACTTGAAAAATAGAAATGTCCTCCTCAAGAGAGATCTTGACAAGAAACCCTTACGCAAAAGAGAAACTGCCCGGCGAATTCAGCTTTACTGCACTTATATAACGATTGTGAATTTGGGGAATCCTGAAAGTGAAGAATTGTTTCTCCGTAGCAACGACACCAGTTTCCCCACCTAACATCTATCCATCTCAGCCATCATCCGACAGAATGCCCCTGATTGCCTTTGTCAGTCATGCGTTCTTGCACGTGGAACGAGCCAATCTTAGGCTCGCTATGAACTATGGCCCGAAAACCATAATCATTCCCTAAGATTAGCGTCATTTCCGGTCAATTTGTCTGAGAAAACAATTACGTTTAAACAAGAGAAAAAACAAATGAAGCAATGCATATGACCAAACAGAACTCCGCCGGAGCATGGAAAACTGGGACGATCTCTGCTACGGCTGCGACAGCAAAAAAAGATTGAACGCAAGTCCTCAATAAAGCCGCAGTCATTTTGCAGTGACTATATCTGAATAATAAACTGGTGAGAAATAGTGCCCGAACTGTTGTCTATTCGGGTCAGTCATGAAGATCATTCTTCTGAAGTTACCCAAATCTTTCCAAGGCAGCCTAACTGACAATTTTGTTGAGAGAGGAGTCGAAGTATAGATCCGTATATAAAACTCTGCCATTTAAGCCTTAGTAGTTAAGCTACTTAAAGCAGTAACATAAATATATAATTATAGGTTCTTACAACAGATGGAACAGGCGATACACAAGGTTGGTCTCATATCCTGGCACACATTGTTGTATTTAGTCATGTAACAATGATAATTATGAAGAATATTTTTACAGCTGCGTTTGAATTTACCTTACTAGTTGACTTCATATTAGTCACGGACTCGTAATTTTTATAACCTAAAGCAAGCCTGATCTTTGCACAGATCCTGAGGCAATTAAAAAACAATATCCTGAACCGATGGCAGTTCACAGGTATGTAAGTTTACAAGTTAATCTTACACAATTGCAATATATATGTTTGCTTTACGCTAATATCTGTTTAGTGACACACTTATGAAGTATGGCGTCAGTCATTCATCCACAGGTATCTACATAACATGATCTCGCGACAATACTAAGCGCTGTTCAGGTAGCAACACGAATTCATACAGACTTAATTTCGCGGGGACCGTACGCTTAGCTGATTGGTACATTGGCCATGGAAATGAAAACCGTCGACAGTGCTTGTCTAACCGTCACCTCATTGTGGCAGTGGGAGAGTCATAGACTCACAACATAATCAACCACCTCTACTTCCCTCGGTTTGAGAACGAACGCAGATAAATCCTTTGTGAGACAGAAGCAACACTTTCAGTACCGTGAGGATATCTGGCAGCATTTTATCCAATGCTCTTAGATCGCTGCCAAGATGGCACGTATATTCCTCTCGGTCTCGTTGGGCAATCGCTAATTAGTTGAGACTAATGAGCCTGATGTCATTAAAGTGAATCAAATAGGTATTTACAGAATATTTATTCGGATATGCATCTGAGTGGAGCGCTCCACGTTGATAGTACTAGTCGTTAGCGCGCTACTTAATTGGGAACGAATATTACAAATAGCGAATATGTGTTTTTTATTTATAATACGAATATTGTTTTCTCGGAGCAAAACGATAAATTGATTTTAATTCTCTTGTACACCGTATTAGGCCGTGAAACACGTACCCTTCTAAACTCATCGTAAATAAAATCAATGTAATCTCTAATAATGATTTCAGAAACGGGTGGTACCATAAGTTCAACTTCAGTGTTGTGTATACTTGCCCATTTTAATGATTAACAATAGAATACTCAAACTTGACCTATGAACGATATTGATTTTTAGATTTATGTTTGTCATCGATAGACGCGTACTAGTTTGAACAGGTAGCCATTTCACTATTCTTTTCTAACCATGATGCTCTCAGTGATTATCCTGTGTATTTGTTGTTGTGTATATTTCAGTTCAATCTAACACTTGGCTTCGGAGTCCTCCTCTCCGGTCGGATAACGACGTGTTTCGATCTTGGTCTCCTGTCTCTACCTTCATATTATATCACGACGACGATCCTATGGTCACCTGTCGTATTTATCCGCGAGAATGGTGCTTTTTATAACTTTTGTTCATTTGATATGTCATCCCTTCACAGCCGGAATACGGTTTGAGAATATACAAACAAACCGATAACGCAGAAAAGTTACTCGTTCGGTATATTAAGTCAAGTCTAATTCTTTGCTTGGGGTGTTAAATTCGAATGAATAATAAAAGATTTGTATAATTATGAATTCAATTAGGCCAATGGTTTATAAAATTACTTGTTTGCTATGAACGAATGGCCGGCCGCAATACAGTTGAAAACCCCCCCGCTGAAAAAATTGTTCATCAACCCAAAAGAAGAAAGAGGGTTTTTTTTTTTAAACTTTACGTTCTAAAAATAAGGCGTTCTTTCAATCGTGTTTATAGTGTTATCCCAGCCAATAAGTTTACAACATATACCTCGGTTTCAGAAACGCTATATTCTCTTCATAGTACTTCATGATTAGCGATGATAGTAGCGGAATTTTAAGAAGATCCAAAATTGAATAAATCAGAATGTCCGCAATAAAAACTACAATTAATATTTTTAGCGGATCCTGTGATCCGAGCACTTTGTGGAGGTAGTACACACATACGTGCTAGTGCGGTGACCCAACATTTCAATAAAAAAATGAATGGCAAACTTAAAATTAAGTAACAGGACTATACAGCTTTAGTAGACATGCACACAGAAGGAGTAACTAGCGCCGCCAGAGCATTGCATATGAATTAGACAAGCCCGCGCCGGACGTGTTAGATTATCTACATAAGAGAAGTTTATCTATTAAATTACATGGGATCAGAGACTGACAAAATCAAACGGGACTATCTAGCCTGCGTATGGAAGAATTAATGTTGTTCCGTCATGTTTGACCAAGTCCCTGAAAGGGATGTACACATTTAAATTCTGTTAAGCAGCAAAACATGATTTCTGTTGCCTCGTCAGTTGTGCTAGATATAATGCATTTGATCACATGCCGGAAGTCGGACACTCTTCAAAAACTTCAGCATCAAAGGAATAAGAGATTTAAAGGTTGAGACACTGCTATATCTCACGTACTTGGTTGTGTATATTTTTGATATGAGAAAAAGAAAAGTTATGCTTTAAATTCTCTGATATATAATTTACATTATAAATTTAATTAAAAAAAAAGAATTCCCCTCCCTCCCTAACTGGGTCTGGAAACCCCTTAGCTCGCAATTCCAAACAAGCAATTTTTCTTAAGGATGGCCTTATAGTGGTGACAGCATTTTTATTCTATGTTCAATCATCAATGAATCAGGGGTGCTGGAATTAGTAATGCCGAACCGTACATTTGTTTAAACCGGACAAGTAAATTTTATTTAGAGTTGTCCGTGCGACAGAGTGGAAAAAAATTACAATCTCAGTATCTTTGCGAGTGCGAACAAGATCCAAGAGACAAATAAACTTTTTTTAAGAAATGCGTACAATAAAGAACGTGTTCTCTCGCTTATATGACAGCTAACTTAGAGACCAGTTGATGCGTTCGAGGCAATGTGACTGCATCAATGGTAAAACTTTATGTAGGTGCTTGACGTGTTAGTCCGATGCACTAAAATATTAGGGGTGTCTTTATGTAGTAAATGAATTTGTGTATCATACGACAATAACGTACCGCTTAAAAGAACAAATTTTAAAATACTCAATATATGCAAATGCTAATATGCTAGATTTCGGGCTCAAGGCGATTTATATATTGCCGGAGGTTAAAATAGCACATCTATTATGACAAGTTGTTATCAAAACAAAATTAAACAGCATGACGATAAATCAGTCAAAAAAACGCAAAGTCCCAGGCTAGAAAAGGACAAGAGCATATACCAGGACAGCAAAACAGCCAGGAAACCAAGCGAATTCCAAGTCTCTTCGTACAAAGATTTCCGTGATAAATTTCTTAGTGAATAAGTCTGGACAAGTAATTTTTTTTTCGACAAGTGGAATTATCTTATTAACTTGCCTCGAGGACAAGGCTCTCACTAGATATTCCACACCCTGATAATACCATTTCAATTTTAATATTGCTGGCTTTTCCCAAATGAAGTCTAAAAATTTCTACAGGTCCAGATTGGACATGCATTTAGGAGCCTAGAACATCCATTTCAGACCGCCCCAGGATAATAAATCAGTCACAGACTGACAGACTTAAGTTAAATGTATCGAGCCCTGCTATATGAAATCCTAAATATAAACACTAAAGCTATGATGTAAACTCAGTTTCTGCAATACTCTATTGATATATATTAGGTCAAAGCTCATATGGACCGAAACTCAAAAGTTAACAATAATTATAAACCTTAGTTTTCTATTCTGATACAGACAAGGTAAAATTATCATATTTTTGGACCATTAAAGGATATTACTAGTAGTGTGTGGGCAGCTTTTTTGTTCCTCGGAATGGAACCTATTTAAGAGGAAATAACGGTTAGCTGTTTGAGCTCCTAGCTACGTTACTAAAGTTAGTTGGTTGCTAAGATGCTTTTTAACTCTTTAATCAGTTGGGGCTTTATAATCCTCATTCTCTATCGTAGTAACTTACCATTGGTCTCGGATGGAGGCGAGTAGTAGCTCCTCACTGCAATAAACTCTAGGCTTTTGTTTATCTTTATCGTGTTCAGGATAGGAGCCCAGTCATTTACTCTGAAAGCATTATTAAAGAAAGTAAAATATACATATAATAGTATTCTTATATCATACTTTCATGTAAAATACTTGATTCTGATTGGTTGAGAAACCTTTGATAAAATACACTGTCACCCGCTGAATGGTAAAACCACGCCCTACAGTGTATGAGAACATAACAACGGTCAACATTGCTTGA
>CAJDSM010049056.1:1099-13667 GCA_903981925.1 Ostrea lurida | reverse complement strand
GCGGGACATGAAGGCCTAATGAGAACTCCGTTTGTGATCCTTACTTTGTGCCTCCTGCTGTCCAGGAGATGGACAGTCACACAGATGCCAGATCGGATTTTTGGAGTCCGCCTACTCTCTAAAGGAGATGTACTGTCTGAGCGTGGTGGGACAACAGTGTCTCTCTGTTATAAGAGAATAGGCTACGATGATATTATATTGAGAGCACATCACGTTTTCCAGTCTACACTACGCTGGGTGAAGGGGCTTCGAGTCGTGCGGGCGCCTCTTCTCGTATATCAAATTGCGACATATCACTATAACCTTAGTTCATAATCTCTGTTTACATCCGATGAGGTCGTCGTATATTCAATGATTGACATAATCTGACGACACGTCCGGGCTCCCCTATAGTGTTCAACTCTCGTGTCTGTTTGAGATTTCTCGCGCTCCTTTTGTGTCACATGAGAGCCATTTCCGACATGGAGAAATGGTGTTCCCGCTGGCCGGGGCCGTACCTGGCATGGTCTGTTGCTCGCTGGCCATGTACCTTCCTGCCTTCCTCCCGATCATACCGCTTTTCTCTTCCCCTGGTCCCCGCTACCTGTGACCGACATGTCCGTTGATACCATAGAGCCTAGTCGTACCTGACCCTTCCCATGCTTTCACCTCTGCCTCCCCCGTACCCCTGTCATCCCAAGCTCCACCTTCTCTCCCATCCTCTCCCCCTGCCAAACCCCTTTTCTCTTCTACCCCCTGACTTACCTGGTCCTCCCAGTAAATAGTACCCCTGAGCCCTTCTCATCTATTGAACTTATAGCATGGGCTACGCCTCCTCTTACAGCATGTATGTCGCTCATGCACATCACAAACCTCGCATTACCTCGTTCGCTTTGTTTCGTCTGAGCTTGATTTACACAAGTATTACAACATCAGACAACTGGGACCTTATTGCAGTCAGCGACCCTCAGGTTTCAACACCGCACAACGTCTTATAAACACCCCACCCTCTGACTATCCAGACCTTATACTAACTCGCCCGGCCTGTGTCCGTCAACGCCCCTCGGGTTTCGCGGAGTCTTTTTACGACAATGTATGCTCCCTTTGTTCTGACGCCCCATGGAGCTGTTGCCGTCCCGCTGCCACGGTACCCACACCTCTCTCCCCTCCTGTTATCCAATTAAAACTGAGGAGCACTAATGTTTTTTTCGTTAAGTTCATCTGGATTTAAATGCTTACATATAATATGGGCGGGTCGGTTTGTTTGCCGTAGTGGGTTAGGGGTCCGTTCTTGAACCGGAGACGACAGGTTCTGGAGTTTCCCGAGATCCCTTCTGGCCGTGCGGCAAGGGTCGATGTTGTGCTCCTTGGGGACAGGGCACTTTACATGGAATTTCCCTCACTCCTATCACCATCCCTCTTGGTCGGCCGAACCGTTGGGGCACCACTGTTGATCTTGGCAACGCAAGTTCTCCCATCCCTTTCTGTTCTCTGTCCTCCTCAAGTTGATCGCTCATGTGTCTTTCCGGTCCACTCTGTGATTTGTCCTCCCATCTCTTTCTTCTGCCGGTGCCTCTTCTTCTCCGCTCCTTGTACATGTTCCTTGGTAGGATTGTCTTGGCAAGTCCTGTGGATCTTGTGATTCATACCCTCATACCACTTTCAGTTTTCCGTGCCTCTTTATTAGTGGTTCAAAAGATCTTTGTTTGAGGCCCACTGCGTTTGTGACTTGTTCCGTACTCCAGCATTTGTTGAGTGGTCTTTGCTAGAAGATGACTAGGAACCTGCGTAGCATCTCATTTCCGTTGCCCTGTATTCTTCCTCTCCAAATTGCTGTCAGCTGTCCATGTATTCATCGGCGTAGAGATATGGGAGATACCAAGTGATCGCATCAGTCTGATTCTTGATCTGAGCGTTGATATTCTGCTTCATATGCAAACAGCTCCTCAGTTTTTGTCAGGGCGGCTGTTGTTGCGCGACGTTGGACGAGAATTTTCAGGCTTTGATCCTTCATCTGATACGGACTGACCCAAAAGGTACTTGAGAGGCTCTTGACAGTTCCAGTTTCTCACATCTGACTTTGATGTCTGTGTTGATCCGTGCGGTGTTGTTGGTCAATCACCGCTTGGGTTTTCTCGGCACTGATTTCTCCAATGCCGTACGCTGCTGAGGTTTGATGTGTCCAATCGTTTCAAAGTTTGAGCGAGCTCTTGTTTCTTCCCCTGCTAGTCCGTCATATTGGTCAGTCGCAAAGCGCAAAGGTTGGTAATTGTTCTGACCTCCAAATGCTGACTAGTTCATTGTGCTCTTCTAGTGCGTCAGTCATGATTCTTTCCAAAGAAGATGTTGAAGAGAGTATGGGAAGCGAAAACAGCCTTGTCCTGACCCCGACGTTGTCCCGTCCAGTCCCCTATGCTTCCGTTGAGGTTAAGACTGCGCTGGAGGCCGTTGTCATAAAGTTGTTGCATGGTGTTGATCAGATTGTGGCGTTGATGTTATACCACCTCATGGTGCCCATAAAGCTGCATCCAGACTCTGTCGAAGGCCTTCTTAAAGTCCACAAAGACAAGGTAGAGGTCATGTGGTGTTGGAGGATCTCTCGCACAGTATTTCTGAGGTGAAGATCTGTTTCTGTTTGACTGCGCCTGCTCTGAAACCTGCGCTTTGTTCTTCCGCAATGATCTTTCTCTGCCTGTGGTTTCAGTCTGTTCATGCAGGACTTCTTCAACATGAAATTACCTGGGGTGACTTATAGGCTAAATATGCAGTAATTCTGGCAGCAGTGTAGGTATTGCCTTTGCTTGGGGAGCGTGTATCACCTAGTGTATTGTGTTCATTGGTGTTGGCCACTCTCCTGTCCTGCCAGATCTTGTTGCAGATGGTTGTCAGGGTTGAATGATCATCGGCCCTCTCCCCCTGCCTTGCACTAGCTCTCCTGGTTATTATTACCACTCCTGCTGACTTCCCTTTTCAGTGCTTTTGATTTGCTGCTTCACTCTTCTCGAAAGGAATGGGTATGTCCATCAGATGTTGGTGCTGGGAGCGGACGTTCAGTACTTTTGGGTTTCCTGTGGCTTTGTGGTCACTGCCACCCGCACCCAAGTGTAAATAGGCCGGTACCTGGCTATAGACCTCTGACAGATGAAAGACTTCTTTGTCAGAATGTTTAAATGGCAGCTTTGCACTGAGAAGAGTTCTGATTGTAAAGTGCTTGGGTACTTAGGTAGATAAGTGCTATATAAATCCAATCATTATTATGTATATTAACTGTTACAAATTTTTAGCTCACCTTGAACTTGAACGGTTCAATCGAGTGGAGCTATTCGATTCGCCTGTTGTCCGTCGTCTGTCCGTCTTGACACCGTTAAATCTTTTCACATTTTCGTACTTCTTCTCCAGAACCATCGGAAGAATGGTCAAACCAAACTGGTACAAATATCCTTGGTGGTGAAGGGGATTCAAGTCTGTATCAAACTGAAGAGCCAGGCCCCTCATCAAAGCGGGAGATAATTCACGGAAAATGCAAAAAATAGGGTGGCGTCATTTAAAAATCTTCTCAAGAACCTCCAGGTCAGAAAAAGCTGGTAATTTATCTGAAGGCTTCCTGAATATAGTGGAACGTTCAAGTTGTTTTCAATGCATATGACCCCCGGGGGGTCACGATGGTGTCCCGCAATAGGGGATCAAAAGTTTTTAAACATATGATTAAAAATATTCTTCTTCTCCCAGGTACACACTGGAGCCAGGAAAAGGCTGAAATTTATTGAAAGCTTCCTGAAGTATAGGTGGAGATGAATTTTGTTCACAACATGACCCCAGGGGTACGATGGGGGCCCCAATAGGGGTTCAAAGTTTTAACATATGGATTGATTGATTACTTTATTGTTTTACGTCCCACCGAGGAAATAATTTCCTGATATTGGAGACGTCCACCAATGCCGGTTGAAAGGGCTGCAAAAATTTAGGCCTATGGGGTCCGGCAACTTGGGGCCGTTTGAGCAGGGAGGGAATTTTATCGTGCACACCCGCTCGTGCAGCGGGCCTCGGGTTTTTGCTGGTTTATCGATATGAACCGCCCCATTCATCGCCATCTTACGACATGCAAGGGATGCTGAGGACCTTTTCTAAAGTTTTACATATGATTACTATAGGGAAAATCCTTTTAAAAACTTCTCAAGAACCACTGGGCCAGAAAACTTGAAAATCTTATTATGAAAGCATATCCCTGATTATTAGTGGAGATTCAAATCTTGTTTAAATCATGATCCCCCGGGGGTACGATGGGGCCCAATAGGGGGATCAAAATTTACATTTGATTATATAGGGAAATGATCTTTAAAAATCTTCTTCTCAAAACCGCTGGGCAGAAAAGCTTCGTAATATAGTGAAGTATAAAGCTGTTGTTCAATCATGCACCCCCAGGGGTAATGTGGGGCAATAAGGGATTATATTATAACATGCAAAATATAAAGGGAAATTCTTTTAAAATCTTCCTTCATTTGAACCAAACGAGTGGATATTTACCTAAAGCTTCCTGATATGGAGTAGACTTATATTTGTTTAGATAATGCCAATCCCCCCTCTGAGGTGGTGGGTGGGGCCACAATACAGATCTAAAAGTGCTAACTACATGCTCTTTTTAGTGAAGCGCGTGTGGGTCAGGTGAGCCGATGTGGCCCATGGGCCTCTTGTTGTAATATATAGTACATTCTGTGATGACACATTTATATATTTCATTTTTTACGACACAAATATATGTACTATTTATGTACAAAATTCCTTTTGATAAAAAGTAAACAGTCAATTTCAAATACGTCATGTAGGTTTTCTTTTCTTGTAAATATTTTTATCCTTGCGCAACTAGTTGCAGAGGGGATATAGCATCGCTGTCATGAGGCCGTGTGGTTTTTGTGTATCTGTATCCGGAACATTGTGAACAAGATTAGAAGACCAGCATTTATCAGAGGATGCACAAATTGTTTAAATGGTTGCCCATGGAAAAGGATGAACCCAATCTAATTAAAATCAGATCCTCTCAAATTGTTACTCAGGAGATCTGTAGATCTTAAGAATGAACCCTATTTATTTATTTTCCAAGATTAATCAAAGGTCACTCTTGCCTAAAAATTTGTAAACAAGATCAAAACAAGAACATTTATCAAAAGATCATAAAACCCTCCACAAATACATCCTTACAAGTCAAGGTTTTGTGATTACATACCCCTACACATGTCATCACAAATCCTGGACTGATAGGATGCCACAAATGTTGCCTATGGAGAGATGAACCCTATTATAATTTTCAAGATCAAGGGTCAGTGCTATTGACTTGGTAGTCAATAGTGACCTTTGACCTTGAAGTACTGCCTAAAGATCTTGTATTGCAAGGGGATGCTTTACATATATCTCAATTGAAAGATGCACAGATAATGCAAGTTTTGACCAATTGTAATAATGTTTTCATATGATGGCATTCTTTGTGGTCTGGAGTCGGGTAAATTCAAGATATGAAAGACAACAGTAAACAAGAAATGTTTTAAAATCACGTTGACCTTGTATACTTCTTCATGGGTAATGATTGATATTAGATGTTTTTCGTCCCATCTAGAATATTTCACTCATATTGAGACGTCACCATTGCCAGTGAAGGGCTGCAAATTTAGACCTATGCTTAGCACTCGTGGCTTTTAGCAGTGAGGGTTCTTTTGTATGCAACATATTCTGTGACCCGGGGCCTATGTGTTTTTTTAGGTCAAATCCGAAAAACCTGTGATTCTCACTTCTAAATGCTGAGCTCTTGGTGAAGGAGCAATCACTAACTATTTTCACATCTTAGGTTTGACGCGGCCGGGTGCCGAACACGAGGCTCGAACGTCGTGGGTTATGAATTTGGTTTGTATCCATTAAACAGTTTTGAATTGATTTCTTTTTTCTCTACCATGGTTTGCACATGCACAATGCTGATACTTATTGTGTAAAAGCGACAAAACTACAAAAAGAAGTACATGTATTCAGGAATGATTTATTTTCTTAAAAAAACAAAACAAGGCCCAACAACATTGAAATGAAATTAAGGTGTGGTTAATATGTACACTGACAATATAAAAACAATACATTTAATCAGCTTTATATAACATAATTGTACCTAGAAAGATTCCACTTATATTAAAAGATACATGTGCATGTGTTTCATGGAATATATATGAACACACTATCAAAGTTTGTCTTTAAGTAACTCTCATTAGAATTTCCCCTGACATATTCTTCAGTCATGTCTGTGCTTTGTTCACTCTGTTAGTCTGCCTTTTTCGACTTTTGTTGTCGCTTGATTTTGTTAATGTTGGCTTCACGTTTTGCTTTCTTCTTTTGGTCCTTTTCTTTTGCCTCAATTTGTTTGGCTAAATTCCAGGCGAGAATAGCACTGATCATGAACAAAGGTGATAAACACAAAAGCACATAGTACACAAAATTCCAAGGGTCTGTCGCCGCCCATTTTATCATGCTTGTGAGCATCTCGCGCCAATCCCAGTCAAACATGGCCTTAGTAATGTCCTTTGTCAACTGAAACAACGAACATTAAATAAAACACAGGAAAATAATTATTATGTCGACTTCAACACAAAAGAAACATGGATGTAGTTCTTAGAAATAGGGCACTAAATGAGAACAGGTTCGACATTTACTCTAGCGATACGATGTATATACTTCCTCCATTCAATTTCAGACATTATTTATTCAATCAATAATTCTAATACATAAAATATAAATCATTTATTTCAAGTTTGAGGCAAAACTTACAAATTAACTGGATTTTTATGATGTCGGCGTTGGTAAATGAAATCGAAACAGGATGTTGTACACATGAACAGGAAGTGTTAGTACTTGATAGGTCGTACCTGTATACACGTCGTGCTCCTTTTTCTCCAGGGGCGGATCCACGATTTTAAGAAAATACGGAGAGAGAGAGAGAGAGCCAGAAAAAACAACCCTACGTACCTTCAATATGAATCATCGAAGGGCTTGATCCAGTTTATTCCATTTCAACCACATGTTTATTATTTAATAGAAAGTTTAAAATGATTCTTTGTAATAGTAAGATCATATGAAAAGAAATCTTCGTCACAAAGAATGGGCGGAGCGTAGCGAAGCGAAGCCCATTCTTTGTGACAAAGATTCCTCTTCATATGATCTTACTGACTTAAAACAGAACCCAATGTTTCCAAATAACCCACTCCCCATAAATGCATCACAATAGTGTCATATTTGAGTTGACAGTTTTGATTTCAGACCTATTGTACAAATCGAGCACGCATACATTCAAATTGAATCGTCAAGGTAGTCAGATTACGTGGGATATAAAGGAAATTGATTAATTTTGCTTTACTAGGAGACTGTGATGGAGATGTCAAAGCCACCAAATTGATGGACATTCCTACTCAAAGTCTGTATCATAGTGTGGCAAGTACTTAGCGGTCTTTTTTCTGCACCCCTGAGTTACAAGTCCGTACTATGTTTTACAATTACGTGTCATTTCTTTGAAAAATTCTTATTCCGTTTTTCTTTTTATCTCAGATCATTATAAGACGGGACCACGTCTTGTTGTTTACAAGATAGGCAAAATAGAGTTCATTTCATTAAAACCAAACCGCCAATTGATGGGTAATACTGTAACCTTTGCATGAAAATATCGCATACTCACAAAAACCAACTATCATGCTGTTATTGGAATACATCAATTGAGAAACGCCCCCTTGCAAAATGAACCAATCGAACACTATTCTGTACTTGGAAAAAAAGAACGATTCTTCACTATGAAGAATCCATATACTATGTGAAATTTCGGGGTATTTGATTGGTTGAAAAAGTGGGTTATGTTCTAAATATGGATGGAGCTTTAAAGTTAGTACATTGCCGAGGCCCGTTTTGCAAAATTTAAAGGTACCTATAAACGGCTGTCATGTTAATATTTTCGCAATATGTACAATGTAATTTATACTGACGACACCTGGAACAATAAATTAATATCAACGAAATTATCTGAGTATTAAATCAATACCCAATGCAAATGAAAGGTGTTTCTACTAATCATGAATCTTGATTCTTATTCATGATATCGCTCTGGTTTGGTTTAATACAGTCATGATTTAAAGATTATTCAAATCTTAAAATATTTGGTCGAAACCATGCACATATAGGCCCCGTGGAGTACCAACGTGTCATGCGATGAAGCTGGCTGGGATGGTCATAGGAAATCAGTCTTATGGCGCCGCAGGATGACTAGAAAGTGGACACGCCACCTAGAAAGTGAACGCTCCACTTATAATTACCAAAAACCGGAAATCTATTTACAATCTATCCTTTTCCAACTTACACTTGTAAAATTAATGTTTATTTAGGCCTATGATTCCAAAATAAAAATTTTTTAATTGAAAAAAAAGTCATCAACCTTTTTTTCTTTTTATCCTATCTCTGGAACTCGAAAATCCTAAACCAGCGGATATATCATACACAATGTACATAATTATACTAAGTAGCTGGAGTGGTAGTATACGGTATGCATTAGCCATATGGTTTCATCTGTATATTGTTACTTGATCGTCAATGGTTCTTTCAAGCATGAAGAATCGACATTTAAAATCGAAATCGGCTTAAAGCATACGATTGATTTTTAGCCGTGCTCTACGACATGTTCCCTGATGTTTGAGGTTATCTCAGTCGTGTTATCGACAGTATGGGGACATGGTACACGTGCTTACTGGCTGTACACATATCGACATTGTTTACATTCGGCGCTGCCTCCGTAGTGGAACTGTGCGTTACGGACAACACCGGCGTACGCTGTGGCGATGGGAATCACGTACGCCTCACCCGGATTACCGGGAACGAGGTATGTGTGGTGTGCGTTCGAGTGCATATGAACTCGACAATACCAAGTAGATCTAGAATTTAAACAATATCAACATACTATGTAATCTTTTGTCTCTTTATATACATGTAAATCTGCATAGCTTAGTAATCATGCATGTTTAATCCTCTTGAAAAATGGAAGAATTCTGTATTTCATAGGATATGTTCAACAATATTTTGAGAAAAAAAATCAAATTCACTGTATTTTGTCAAAAAATGCAGCTTTTTTTTTTTTTTTTTTTTTATTTGCAAACAATTTGAAAAATAAATTTAAAATCCCTCTGAATCGAACCGCGATCTACAGTTCATAGGCAACGTGCTAACTATTGAGCTACTCGTTAGGATTCAATTTTGATTAATTAGACATTATAACCTTATATAATATTTCCATCATGTTTCATACGGAAGGCAGCCATTATACAGCTAGTGTAGTATCTCCTTAATTAAATATCAGCATATATATCATTTGCATATTCCTTTCTACCTGGGTAATATCAGTGACGCGTCAACTTTTTTTTTACAACATTATATGATTTAAGATAGTGTGCTCATTTTGTGAAAAAAATTCTCACCCCAAATCATCTAATATTCTTTGATATAATAAAAAAGATATATGAATATATTTGCAGCTTAGAAATGACTGTAAGTTCTCAAAACTTACACATAGAACAATAACCTTGTATAGTAAATTGAATTTTGTTCCAGAAGCCAAAAATTAATGGGACATTTTAGAATCATAATTGGTTTAGATTTCGAAATAAATGTAGATAATATAGATCTCCGTGGTTTGTGGTTGATATGATTTATATCCAAGTCGTGTACACAACGAGTATTGGATATAATTATATCAAACCACAATCATGAGATTCTTTTTATCACATGTCCCCCTCTTCTCTGTTTTATTTTGCAATTTCATTGAATCTAGCATCCACTAGTACACAACCTCACAAGTACGCATAAAAAGAGTGTACACAATACACAACAAATATTGTTTGACGCAAATTATTTTCAATTGCTGCATTTCAAACAAAGTAGAATATATTTTCACAATAATTATATGTATTCTTAAATGTTTCACCGTTTTGTATTAGTCTGTCGCAGAGTCGGTATGTTCATTGTTTGTACACAAAGCTAATTTTACGACGTTTGTGACGTCACAACGACCAATCGGCGTAGGAAAACACAGTGTAATAATTAGAATTACATTCATGTGAATATCCACTGTATAAAGGAGTAAACATGTGAATAATGCATAAAATTGTTATTTTTAACAGAAAAATCACTTTATGATCATATGGCTTATTTTGATTCATTAAATTTTTTGACAAAAGAGTGACACTATCCCTTTAATTTCTTCCAGCGGCACTAACGTTGATTAACGGTTGAAACAACGTTGCATTTTACGTTGAAACAACGTTGAAAAAAGGTTGTATATGAAAGTTGAATCAACGTTGATTTCTCAACGTTGAATCAACGTTGAGTCTCAACGTGAATCAACGTGCAATACTTGAACAAGTTGAACAACGTTAAAAAGGTGGATATGAAAGTTAATAACGTTGATGTCAACTTATAACGTTATGCTCCAACGTTCATCAACGTTGCATGCAACGTTGAAACAACGTTGAAAAAAGTGATAATGAAAGTTGAATCAACGTTGATGTCTAACGTTAATCAACGTTGCATGTCAACGTTGAAACACGTTGAACAATACGTTATTTCACTTTCAATTCAAGTTTTCAACGTAAAAATGCAACTTAAACTTCTAGCAACACTTATTCAGCATTTAGATCACCGAGAGTCGTCAACACTTATTAGCGTTCGATCTCTAGGCCAGGTCACAAATTTTTGTGTCATCAAATGCTGCACAGAGTACATGTAGCTTAATGTGAATCTATACTGAATATTTCGTATACTCTTTTATCTTACGTTGTAGAGTATAGATCCGAAATTGAACATAAAAGGACTATGGAAGCAATAAGAGATAGCAATGCGAGTGAAAATGATCAGCAAACCTTTCTCGTCTTAGTATTATGTTGCATGTATTATATAGAATATCTTACTTTCAGCCAATGCATGCCAGTATGGCAACTCCATCACCTACACAACAGGCAGTACCGTACGTAGAGTCTTGCAGCCAAAGTTTGTACTTATTAAATGATTTTGTCAAAATAAATCATTGAAAAAGTAAAGTATCAAATATGCATGCTCCAATAATTCTTAGAAAATAACCAGCATAAATATTGTAGATAAAACAGATTATATGTGACTTCATGTTGAATTTTAGCGTACCATGCAGGATACATGTACAACCAGCCCCCGGCGTATGATCAACAGCCTGCCCTACGGACAACAGCCTGACCCTACGGACACAGCCATCCATACGGAATCCAATGTCAATTCCACGAATGTTATTTAGTATTATTAGTCATTATAGCAAGTGCTCTTGCAAGTCCGAGGTTATCCAATAAAGAAAGATCTCGTCTTATGGTTAACATAATACTATATGAGGTTTGCTTATAATTCATAATATAACAACAAAAAAAGAGTAGGAACAAATAGAAAGCTATTCATTCAAAATATAAACCACTCTAAATGCACAATAATTATTAAAATTATATATGTTCAATTACAGTTCTTACTACAACGTTAGCTCAGTAATATCACTGTCCTTGCACGATATCACGCTGCCTGCACCATCCATCATCTTTCACACATTACAATTTAGGACAGAACAGTAGGTCAGAAGTCATCTGATATGTTTCAACTCTTTCTCTTTATCTTGTAACATACTTATATATTATTCTACGCTTATTCGTAAACAAAAGAAAAATTATCAAAAATAAAATCAAAAGATACCATATTAATAACATCATAACTTCTCACATATATGAAAGTCAACTGTTGCACAACCGCAATTCTATAATCGAGTATATATATCCAAACTAAGATTCGGATTTATTAAAATCCGTATTCACCTTTTAACGGGAAAATGCGTACTATTATCCCTCTGTTTTTAAGAACACAGAAGTGTAATGAGTACATAGACTACATGAAAATGTTGCATGTTCACTGATAAGCTAGTAACAACATTGTCTTTGTTTTAAAAGTAGTATTATTAATTGTCTTTTAAATGAACTGGGTTTACTTCAACATCTGGGAATCTACTTACACTCTAAGCAATCAACAAAATGAAATTCTTCAAAACACCTTCTGTTTTTAAATACTTTCAATATCCGAAGAATCAGATCAATTTGAATTACCATACCTTATTGGATTCCGAAATTGCCAAAACCCTACAAACAAAGATACATCGCTGGCTCCAGTAAGTCTCTACCAAGCCTCTTTCTTTACTTTGACTAAACTACTAACAGCTATCAAAGAATCTCTTCAGAGATACTGTTCCACTACATATCCAGAGTGTGTCTAATCAGATGTGGATTCTTAAAAACTCTAAAAGCTTTTGATAACCTAAAATCACAAGAATTTTCAAAAATTGACTGCATCAAAACGATGATATCTCCAACTTTACACAACGAATTCCTCACGATAATAAAATCTAGGCTTTTATTATAGATAATGCTTTTAAACAAAAACGGCACCGAAATACGAATTTCTATTCGTTGGAAACAAGACACATATTTTGTTAAAAAACACTATGATTGTTCAATCTCTCAAAAAATTT
>CAJDSM010049052.1:0-12378 GCA_903981925.1 Ostrea lurida | reverse complement strand
ATATCAGTTCACTTATAATCTGACGTACCCTTTTGACATGTATTCTCTGTCACAAGAACAAAATTGGCTTTGCATTGACAAACTCCAAAGGTGACGTTGCATATTGAGTCTGGGACAGTACAGTTAACATTGCTCGTGCAGTTGGTCAAGGTGATAGGCGGGAGAGGAGAAGTTGGAATATACATCGTAGATGTCTCCATCGTCGTGGTGGTTTCCATGGAAGTCGCGTCTGTTTCTAAGGTTGACATAGTAGTGGCGTTCTCCACAGTTGTCATCGCCATGGTAACGTTTGTCACACTGTCTGATGTTGTTGCGTCATCAGATGTGGAGAATTCTGTTGACATGGTGGTTGTGCTATTTGATTCAGTAGTCGTATCTGAAATAATAATTCATAGTGTAGTCGACGTATTGTATCTTAAATTGAAAGATGAAGCTAGATTAATGAATGCGTTCGCCCTGTTTAGTAACTCAGTTAACTAAAAACTGAACCGTAGCGGTTCATCTGCTCATGAATATTGTTATATACATGTCGCGCTTTAACTTACCTTCCGTTGTGGTTTCACAGTTCAGACGGGGAACTACCTAAAACGTATAGAAAGGAAGCAAAATGATCAGAAAAAACGTGATACTATATAAATCAAATACATGTACATTGTATAGACTGGCTGATTACCCCACCTGCGGGTCATCTGAGTTACTCAGGCAACCCATTGCTACTGACCTACGTCATTTTTCTGCGCAGTCCACTCAACATTATTGACTTCTGATGAATCCTGGGGGGGGGGGGGGGAGGGGGGGGGGGGGGGGGGGGGGGGGGGGGGGGGGTGGGTGCAAACTTTTTATTTTTTAATGTCCATTTCATACTAAATTATTGGTTACTTGAATTCGGATATTTTATTAGTAGATCGGTCGACATATTACATTTGTAAAGTTGTTGCTTCGTTTTGAAATGTTATTTGCCTTGCCAAATTATAAACTTGTGTGGATACTTCGAAAGTGCAGGTAAATTTCTTCGCAAATCATTGTCCCATGTGTATGAGATTGTGCCAACTTGAGCACTAAAAATTGCTCATATTGCATCTAACTCTATTAATGTGTGTATGCATGGAAAATTCAAGCCTTCTTAATTCTTTTTAAAAATTTCGGTATGGAAACATATTATAGGTCAGAGGCGCGTAATTTTTTTTTTTAGAGGTTAGTCATCTTTCCTTTAGGACAAGGGAGCTCAACAACATAGTTTTTTTCCTAAAACAGTAGGTCCATTTTCAATAACTCTCTTCTACAACTGCACACAGTAAAGATCAAAACTATATATGCATATTTATGGCATATAACTGAAAAACAGAAACACATCGACGAAAACTGTAAATTTCCTGATTCTCTAAGGTGGAAGTTTTTATCCCAGGGTGGGGTTAAACTCATAAATCACGACTTAGTCAATGGCTATTTAGAAAACGATGGTACATGTAAGTGTCTCTTTAGCAAAATTGTAAATTTCGTTATTCCAACGGTACGGGTTTGGTGCTAGGGTGGAACCAAATTGGTCATAGTGATTAAATTCATTTATCTTTTGAAGGAAGGTTTTGCTAATACTATAAAAAAAAAACCGTTAATAAACAGATAGGGACGTACAATGTACAAAACAGTACTTAATTTTTGCGGCTATAGATTTTACAATATAACATGTAGTATTGATGTAACATATATTAAGTCTTTCATCGATATGAACACTTTCGGGAGCATTTGTGTTTTCAAAAGAACATACATGTATGCATCTTGTTTTATAGTGTTGTTGGGTATTGGAATCTAGCTTAAGTCTATAGAACGGAAATTATTTAGCCCTTGGTGGTTAGTGATACAATTAACTACTCGGTAAGGTCCACGAGTCCCTCATTGATAGTGATACTGAATGGTCCGACGCCGGGTAAGCATGAACGATGAATTGAACCAAAGTGATTATGGACGAACGCCCTCCCATTCACACCTCCATTCAGAATTTTGAAGTTTGGGTAAAACATTTTTTTTTTCGCTTGTCAAGAATCTTACACACTTTTGAGGTTCAACTCCTCAGGCTGGCCCACACTCAGAAAAACGATGTGTCACTATTCAACCCAGTACACTGACCTCCCAGATACACGTTTACCTTCACTTACTAGGTTTGTCATATGTACTGACTGTCTACAGAAATTCTTGTCGGTTTGTTGACGTCCGTAGAAAGCGAGGCGAAGCCCTCTATGAACTTTCAACAACCCAACCAATTCTGTAGACCGTCAGTAACAAACCTAATTATAGTGGTTTGTTTTGTCAATATGGCGAGCTCATACGTACATATATTGACAGAACGAGATACAATCTATAAAACAGACAAAATGTTGCTGTCTCAATATTGCAATTCGGAAATCACGTGACGAGTTTATTCCAACCACGTGACGAGTTTATTCCAGAGAAGGAGTGTTCATCATTATATTTCAAGACGTAATAAATAATGTCAGTTATCATAAGCATACTATGTATACTAAATGAAAGGTGGGCTTTTACATTTAAAAATTTATATCCCCCTCCATATAAAAGTAGACTCTCTAAGTATAGAGGTATCACTTTATTATCTTTGAGGGTCCTCTCTCCACATTCATCTGTGTGTAACGTATGAACACTCGCTTTTCATGAACTCCACACTTAGCCTCATAAACATTTCTACTTCTCAAGTTCAAAACATAGAATCTTACTGGAACTACATATATATGCAGTGGCGAAGTAGAATTTTATTTGTTATTAAATTTCACGCATTTAAAAGTGTCATGTCGACACCACACAAAATGCCTGGAAACAATAGGAATGAAATCGCAACACTGACTACGATACGCTAAGTCTAAAGCTTCCTGTCTAGGAAAGATATCTACACGTTTTCATCTCAACAGGCACAAAAAATTCAATTACTTATTCTCCTTCAGTGGTTAAGTGGGTAATTCATAATAACTGCTCTCTCTCTCTCTCTCTCTCTCTCTCTCTCTCTCTCTCTCTCTCTCTCTCTCTCTCTCTCTCATATTAAGTCTTTTATCGCAATCAATGCGACGTTTTGTTTCAGAAGAGGAGTATTATGCATTACAGTGTACTGCAAACAAACATCGACAATGAAGTGTAATAATTCATACAGAGATACTCACGTTGGGGAGTGATCATTCATTTATTGACTTAGTCTATTATTTCTACGACTTTGTGGGTGTAACATTGTACGAACAACTGATCGTGCTATTTTGTACATTTTAGGAGTCAATTAAAAAAAATATACCCACCCCCCCCCCAAATATATATATATATATATTTAAAAAAAAAACAGACCAAAAAAACCGTGACGCTTGCTATTCAAATGTTCTATTTACGATACAATAGCTTGTTATCTGTAAGGAAGTTGCCTCTTAATGTTCAGAAAAAAGTAATCATCACTTCTTGGTACAGAAGCAGCTGTCTGTATACTTCCTGATCAGCTACGGTTTTTCTTAAACTCATACATACAAATAGAAAATATAGAATATCTGCACAGATTTGGATCAATATGAGAGAGAGAGAGAGAGAGAGAGAGGAGAGAGGAGAGAGAAGAGAGAGAGAGAGTGATCTACTTTGAAATTACATCTTTTAATGTTGGGAATGGTGCATTTCTATGAGAATACATAGACTGTATTAGAAAACTGAAAGCTTCGACATATAAGATACAATTTGTGTGGGATACATGGTTTAATAAACATCGATGGGAATATGTGTAAAATTTGATTGTAGTTTTTTTTTATTGATAAAGTGCACTTTGTCTCCTCTTCGCTAGACAAGTGTTGTGGGAGCGGAGCGGACCCAAAACCCTTTACTAACGAAAATGACTTAGTCTCCATGCTGTACATTAAACTCAACATTTTTACATGAGTAAGGCTTCGTCCCATATTTCTGTTTCCTCGTATATAAGTATCTATGAGTAAAAGGAAAGTATAACAACTCCCGTTTTGTTGAAAATCAAAACAGCGATTGTGTTTATTTTTAACATGTTTTAAATGGGAACAGAGAGAATCTTTAAAATCAGTCGAATTAAAATAATTTCTTTGATCCGCTTACAAGCAATCGCTTTTGTGTACCGATAGTATGCGAGCGGATCTAACGATGTATGTTTAATTGAATTGGTTAAAAATATGACATAGCATGTACGAAAAAAATGTACTGGCAAGGCAACCACTCTTGAAGATTGAATGACATTCAACATAGCGGGGCGAGGGGTGTTGGTTACATGTAAAATGTTTGTATTTTCAATTTTGTTTTCCGTTTGATAATAATTATCATTTTCCCATGAATGTGATGCAGTGATTTTATGAAATACAGGCAATGCTGTCATGCATTATTTTGAAAATGAATGCATTTAACATCGCAAGTAAACCGGCATAATATACATGGTTTGTTTTTCCAAAATGTCCTCAGGATGCGATATATTGTGAATTACACAGTGCCACTTTCACCTCCTTAGCAAAACAAATTTCGCAAAATTGAAAAGGAAGCATTTCGAATTGTGCAACAAATGATGACTGTTGGCTACCCCCCCCCCCCCCGCCCTATCCCCTATTCCTTCACCATATTCAATATGTTCTAAGATACAGTATTTACAATAGTTAGTATAAGTCTAGTGAATACATGTACACCTACATGTATATCTTGCATTTCTAGTCAAGATGTAGATACATGTATATCTCCGAGCCGTTGCTGCATTTACCTTTAGGAATTTTCTTTCTCATTTTAGATAAATTTGCACCTTAATATGTTTTTGTTTTTGATTTTTGTTTTTTGTTTTGTTATGATTTACAAGGAAACAAACAAAACTGTAGTGTTGCTTGGATACATAGCACAGTTTTAGTATAAATAACATTTTGTGATATACCATTGTTATGTGAATCATTACTTTGTCATTTATCTATTGAATAAAATGACCATTCTTATTCCTTGATATGTGTTTTGTCTAATTCAGCCATAGTACACAACCGACATAAATAACATTTCTAAAGAAGACTGGTAGTGTAGTCCAAGCTCAAACAATGCATACCCAATGCATTGGGTGGAACACCATTTTGATTGTTCATATTAACGAACAAAGCCAGACGGAAGGATTAAATAATATGCAATATTACCGTTGCCTTTTTGCATGTGTAGTTTACAACAAAAGATGTTAAGCAATATACTTCCGTGTGCATATTCATTTCTTTAAATGGATTAAACAAATCTTTTAAAATGACCATTTAAAGCATTCTTTGGTTGCCAAATGCATCCTTACAAAACAGATATTCTGCTGTTTATATAAGGTAGACACGGGCTATCCATTAAAAGACGACATGGGAATTAACACATATATATGACTTCAGGGTCGGTATTTTATTGTTTTAAATTAAAAGTTTCTGTGCCCTTTAAAAACACGAGGACGTATGTTATACTCAGTACTGTTGTAACATATACATTATGTTAGACAGTGAAATTTCCTGGTGACTCAATGTGCAGACTATAGTGAAAGTGTTCTATATGGGTAAGACAAATTGATATCTCTTTTTCTGATGCATGGTTGCTGAAGGCAATGACTACCACGTTAACAGTTTCGACATAAACTGTGGTATTTAGATGATCCCAATTTTGTGTTGTTGACATTTTTAAAACAAACCATAAAGATTTCCCCCCGTATTATTCACCGGCTTATCGAAGCAGGAAGCACTGGGCGCGTCATCAAATTTTTAATCCTGAATACATTTAAAAAATATCTAATGGAACTTAAATTTCAAGATACTTACCCCACAAAATAAGATCAAGAAGAAAAGTTGATGTAATCTTGCCATTATTAATTGAATGTTTCAATCCATGATGTGACGAATCTTACGAGCAAAGTAATCTCCTCTTCTCCATTTTCCTGTTATCCCGGGGTTTAACTTCCGTTTGATGCTCACGTGGTGTTAGGGAACTTTCATATTGAATGGATGTACTCCAACTTAAAATAGAGTCACTGTATTTACATAGTGAGTTTGGGACATGATTTCGGGGTTTATGAGTGGGTGTGTGTCCAAACTTTTATATACTTCAAATATTCGAACAGTGTCATAATCCACTTCATTTCTCTGATAGATATAGGAGTTGGCATGATGAAACTACACAATGTGCAGTCAACTGGATTTACATGGGAACTGGGATGTGCAAAACGACTATAGATAATGCGTTTATTGATGGGATGCGGCAATGAAATTCGTGACACAGGATTCCGAGTAACTCTGATGTACATGTATGAATAATTTCACTTCAATTTCATTCCCCTCTAATACTTGGAAAAAGCAACGCGCACGTACACACACACACTCTCTCTCTCTCTCTCTCACACACACACACACACACACATACCCACCCACCCTCTCTCTCTCTCTCTCTCTCTCTCTCTCTCTCTCTCTCTCTCTCTCTCTCTCTCTCTCTCTCTCTCTCTCTCTCTCTCTCTCTCTCACAAACAAACACACTACAAACACACACACAGATTTCTCTAAATCACGCGTCCCTTGGTAATGCAGGACGACGTTAAATCTAATGAGAGGACGTTTCCAATTTCCTACCAATTGACGATAATATGCTTCTCAAACGATCACCGTTTAACTGCATAAACTTACATGGGATCCATACGCACTAGCTGTTTAACTCTTTACAATACACCTAATAAAAATCATCTCATCTCTCACAGCGCCGATTAAGAACGTTTAGTAGGTCATTTCCGATTATTTGATATATAGTACAAATAGACTTTGAAATATCTATATTACAGGGACCATTATCTTCCAATGATTCGTCAGTGTGTCAAATTGGGTACATGTAACTCTAGCTGTGACGAAATCGTGTAAAGCTAAGAAATCGCATCATAGCCAATTTCGCTTTATACATAATCATCAACCCACTTACCCCCTTCCCGATTTTACACTATCCTATATGTATAATATCTGGCATCTGTTGACTTTATAGAATTTCTGCATTTCTTCAGTTCATGCCAGTCTCTATAATTCTGACGAGACGGTGTGACGACTGTTTATTGTTTGCTTATCATCATCATCATCATCATCATCATTCATTCATTCGTCATCATCAGATAATATTCTGATGATCTTGATTATTATTGATTAATTATGTGTGTGATATATGCATTCAAATTTGTTAAATTACAAGACAAAAATTTTGTATAAATATCTATAGCTGGCCATCATTTACACCGTACAATGGAATGTATACCACTTATGCCGATCTTACTTAGTAGGTGAAATCTCTGTAAGGAACTGCTAGGAAATCACGTAATGTTTCAAGGGCATCAGATGCCGCTCCAATAATTAAAAAAAAAGGAGAGAGGCAGGGAATAAAATGATGTGTTTATGAAATATGTTATGACGACCTGTGTTCACTGCCTCGGTGAATACAACTACGAAGTCAGTAGTCAATGGAGCAGCGGAATGTGAGGTCTTCATTATTACACTATAGCTCATCAAATAATTATCGGAAAATACTGGGATGTGTTGGCAGGAAAATAGGAACACCGTAAATTATGTTGAAATCACGATATCTAGTTAACACAACATAAGATTATTTCTAATAACATTATTTGTTTTCATTCCAGCTTCAATGCGAGGGAGGGGTGTCAACATGCATTATACAATCCATTCATTTCAAACTTTCATCAAGAAGAATCAAGAAATGTGTTCTTTCAACCACGGAACAATCAATCAACACTTGAACATCCTGTCTTCAATATTTGAATTAACTTGGATACTTACTATACACTGTAATAATATCAAATCAATTGGATCAGTTCTGTTATATCACAGTGTGTGATTGTGATTTACATTAAATATAAATAAAGGCAATATTGCGTTTATCTTTCCTACAGTATCATCAGGTTAATAACACAGATATATATGTACATGTATATGTACTCAATGTTGTTGGGAAACCCGTGGGAATCCGGGTTAGAATACCAAGATCCCTTCGCATGTCGTAAAAGTACTTGAATGGGGGAGGGAGGGGGTCCTTCGGATGAGATCGGACAAACCGAGGCTCCGCGTCACAGCGGTGTGGTACGATAATATCCCTCCCTGCTCAAAGGCTGCTGAGTTACCCGAGCATAGGCCTAAATTTTGCAAGCCCTTCACAGCAAGGTGACGTCCTCCATATGATGATGAAATATTCTCGAGTGGGACGTAAAATATGAATCACCAAATCAATGTTGTAGGTAATGATTATTTTTATGACATCAATTCATTTCACAATTGAGTTACCTACCCTTGGGCAATGTTCATCCAGAATTTAAAGATATCTTCCTTTTGTGGATATGTCTGTACACGTTTTTGAAGACTCTGAGTTATCGCGTCACAACAAAGATGTTGACGGACGACAGACGGACAATGCCATTTACTGTAGGGTCCCAATATATATGTGAGGCCCTAATTATTCAAGATGCTGGTGAAAATGTTTTAATAGACTTTCTACCCCTCCCAGTTCCCTTCTCATGATAATGTTTTCTCTCTACGCCCCGTAATTCCATGTTATTTGGAGAGACTTGCATTGACTCAAGTGTACTGATGCCTCATCGCTCATGAACATGTTTATTGCAATTGCGTTTATGTAATCTTTGTTTCCCCCGATTCTTTTCTAAAGCTTGAATTCCCACAAGAAATAGTGCACTTCTCGATGCTCCTACATTTGCAAGATTTATATTTTTGATGTGCGGTAACATATACCGATTTTGTCAAAAGTTCTGTTCACAGTTTTTCAACGTAGCACGCCAAAGAGAGCTTTTTCACTACCATACACATGTTTTTGTGACGTGCAACGGTCTCACGTCTTTGCTTTACTTGCGTGATCAAGAGAGATTTACAGAAGGAAAAAAAACAATAGCTCATTACAGAGGCAGACAGAGATTCCCTATGAACTCCTCTGCAATGTACAATCCCCGCTTGGAACGTTCTCGTTTGAATTTTTGTTTGTACCTCTTCTGCAATGACATCTGTTGTTATAAAAATACCACGTCCCCGGACAAGACGTGCCCATATATGGTACAGATCCCCATGCAGAGCTTGATTAGAGACTACTCTACCTGAAGCAGGCCCATTGCAGAGCTATGATTAGAGACTACCTGACGCAGCGCATGCAGAGCATGATTAGAGACTCTACCTGAATCAGGTCCGTGCGAGCTATGATTAGAGAGTCTCCTGAAGCAGGCCCATGAGGCATGAGGACTTCTCTGAGTCAGGTCCCGTGCGAGCTATTGATTAACGAGACTCTACCTGATGCAGGCCCATTGCAGGCGTGTAGAGCTATACAGCGATCTATGAAGGAGAGTGCGTCCCAGGCCTACCTGTAATACCTGAAGGCCCATGCAGATGCTATGATTAGAGCTGCTACCTATAGCAGGCCCATGCGCATATGATGGATGTACTGAAGCAGCGCATGCAGAGCTAATGATTAAACAGGCCCATACAGAGTATGATTAAGTGACTCTACCTGAAGCAGGCCCATGTTAGGACTATATTAGGACTCACCGGAAGCAGGCCATGCAGGACTCTACTGGAGCCTGCGGAGTATGTAGAGACTCTATTGAGCAGGGCCCTCCAGAATACACTACGCCTGCCAGCATTGTGTCGGTCGATCGCGCTTCCCATGCTATAACTACGTGATGCAAGAAAGGTTCTCCGACTCACCAGAATGCATAGCTCACTGCGAGCCCAGATACAAGTTTCTCTAGTACGTACCCGCTGCAGTACTATAGTATCTTTTTAATGTCTATCAATGTTTGGATAACGTTATGGTACTTATTATATGCTACTCTATTTAAATCGGAATGAACCACATTGTTTTATAAAAGAAAGATTTGAATTCTTCCTATGCTGAAGTCTCTTTCTACCGGTACCACATCTTTTTGACCTCCTGACCTTGACCTTGAAGTTTGACCCTACTTTTCAAAAATTTAATTAGGCATAATTTTGACAGATGGCAAGTCGGTGGAAATTTCATATTACACATGGTGTTCTTCTATGACAAGGAACCCTGGGGACGTGTTAGATGGTCCTCAGCTCCCTTGCTGTGTAAGAGGCGACTGATGCGGCGATCCATTTGGATGAGACCGAAAAAACCCGAGGTCCCGTGTCACAGGCATGGTGTGGAACGATAAGATCCCTCCCTGCTCAAAGGCCCTGAGCTGCACGAGCCATAGGCCTAATTTGCGCCCTTCACGCAGTTGGTGACGTCTCCATATGAGTGGAAGATATTCTCGGTAGGACGTAAAAGCAGTAAATAATCATAATCAACTGTTTTACTTGGTACAAGCATTTTTGACCTCCTGACCACTGACCTTTGCAGTTCTGACCCTCTTTTCAAACTTAAACATTGGCCATAACTTTTGAACTGGTCAAGGATATATTTTCATTATTTTACTGCATAATTCCTTTTGCGAAGCCTCATTTCACTGGCCAATGTGGAATCCGGGTGGGATCAGTGTTTCACAAACCATCTATTTTTTTTTTTTATCCTACAATGAAGTTTAACAAACACAACTATCGTTCCGCCATTTTCAACACGCGGGAGTCACGTGTCCATTTCAACTAGGCTTTCGGGTTCTTTATCTGTGCAAGGCCCTTGTCGTTTTTACTCAGGTACCATGCTATAAGCTAAGATAAATATAAGACAATACCTCTTAGCACTTTGATTGTTTCACGCTCTTTAACGTAAAACTTACTGCTGCGGTCTATCACAGATGTAATCACCTATTCAAGTTGAATTTTCCCCGCCCCGGGCCGGTTGCTTTATTTATCTAGAGAATTTTCTTGGGCATTTGTTGGTGGTCCCCAACAATTTCCTCTTTACCTAATTTTTTTCGCCTGTTTATGATAAAGCCAAATGTTTTCAGCATGGTAATAAGGGAATTTCAATTGATAATTGAAACCACACAATTACTGAAAAAAACGGGAGGACCGTGTCGTGACGACGTTGTATTATGAAGAGTGCTCGCTTGCTTGTGCGCCAAACATAGGATTGCAATTTTATGGTACCTTCGACAAAAGCTGGTTACCTCTTACATGTAGTAATATTTGTAAAATTCACTTTTGTTCGACATGGAAGAGTATTCGTTCTTATTGGTTAGTCACGTTACCTCTTGTTTATTATACTACAGTTGCTCCTGTTCTCTTCAGATGAGGACAGGCCGGTAGCGTATCATCCAATCTCTTTGCAACACCTTCATGTTTGTTTGGAATCGATGTATTTGTCGGACGATGGACGTGTAACTCTTTCTTAACCCGACTTTTCGACCCACCTTGTCGTAGCCCGGTTTGTATTGTTACATGCACAGTAGCCCAATTCGGTTTACTTTTTGGCTAGTACAAAGAATGGAAACGTGTAATCAGAAATTCGGGAATATTGGAAAAAAAAATCATATTAGTAAACACACAATTTTGTTTCGCGGAGCTTTTGAAATGTCCCTTTTTTTCATGTTGTATCAACAAAACAAAAATTCAACTTCTGGTTTAAAAGAAGAAAAGACTTTGAGAACCAAATGCTGTCTTTTCATATTTTGCTCCAAAATCACTTTGTGATATATTTTTATCGTTATTTGAGATAAACAACATTCAACACGGCGGATACGTGTGTCAAATGTTGTTACAACGCGTAATTGCTGCGTGACTTACCCACTACAACTGCTCATTAATGTAAAGTTCGAGAACAGGTTGGCTTTATGGCAAATTGTAAGCTTACACCTTTGTTTCTAATTTTATGATGTTTATAATTTACCAATGTCTATATAAATTATATATGGAGAATCCCAATGTCTTCTGGACGGTTCATCTGGTTGATACATTCTGTGAATCGGGGGGAGGGGGGGTCTACCCTAGTTTTAAGGGTTTATAAGTTAAAGTTTGCAAGTTACATCATCATTAATAAAATGACAATTTTCACCCACATTTGTATTTTGTTGTTAATATCTAAACAAGAAAAATGAACAAAGTAGGGACAGAGAAAACCGTGTCTCTGTCTGTATGTTTATCAAAATGGAGAGCACATCTATCACAATATTTGCATGTTTATTTGATACGAGATTTAGAACACCTGAGAGTACATATTCACCGAGCCCGAGGGGCGAGGTGAATCAATACTTTCGGAGGTTGTCTAAATTGTTGGACCGACAAAGCAGCAACTAGATATATTTTAGTATGAATAAAGCTTAGAAAAACACTTTGAAGATTGTACTTTAGCTTTGATGTACAGTAGGTGAATACTGAAAATCCGATCGCCGCAAGTTGGCTGCGATCCAAAAAAGTCATAAAATCCTATATTTACTGGGATTGACGTCAGCGT
>CAJDSM010049047.1:240-11360 GCA_903981925.1 Ostrea lurida | reverse complement strand
ACAAAAGTGGCTTTGTGAATATGCCCTGTATTTCCATTGCCAGTGAATGGGGCTGTCTCAAAGGATTATGATGGTTCTATCCTTTACATTAAATGTTATGGCCATATTAAAGTTTTAACAATGTAGGTCAAAGTTCAAGGTCAGAGGTCAACACACAGGCTTCCCACTGGACAAATATTTCTTTTCGCCACTTCCGAGGAGCTACACACACCTTTTTTTCAGTTATCCTATTTTAGGGTCTTGTGTTCTTTTGGATTAGAATAATAAAAAGTTAGTAATTTAGTATAAGTTTATTAATTACAATTATAAAAATTGATATGGTCTTTTGATCTCTTATTTATCTTCGGTAATTATGTCTTTTTATACAAAGCTTCTTATTTTTTTCTTTGTGTGATCAAAACATATTAGCTTAATTTTTTGCATCACTCCCTTATCAGTACTACATTCTTTAGCTTTTTTAATAACATTGTTTTAAAAATGAGCTATCACATGCTCTCTTTACTGCCTTTCTATGTACCTTAATTTGTTCCCTCACAACTTACAGGATTCTATCTAAAGTTGATCTAGGAACTTTCTGCACTTATAATGTTTTCAGAAATTTCAGTGGGTTGTTATTCAACTTGTTCTTTAAACATTGACTTGTTTGTATGTGGTCTTTAGTTTTACAGTATTGTACTGTTGTTAACCTTTATTGTGACCTTTTGGTTACTATTTTGGCTAATTTGAGATCTAGGCGATTCTTTTTTCTTAACATGTTGTTTTATTTAGTGCATTTTTTTTTTTTTTTGCGTTTATCTATGTCTTTTAAAGAATCATTTTATCTGATACTTTTTATAATAGGATAATTGGGCTGTGTTTTTTTTTTTTTTTTTTTTTTTTTTTCCTTTTTTTTTATTTTTTTTTGAGAGCAATTATTGATTTATGCAGTAATTTCCTTACAAAAGTCTATTTTTTTATAATTAAGTTGTTTTATCCTTTCCCCATTTTGATTATCATCTGGTGTATATATTTTATCTAAAAAAGTTATCATTGTTATGTGTTTTGGTTTGGTATTAGACTTTCGTTTGGCACCGGAGATCGTTTTCTTTTTTTTTTTTTAGTTGTCTATTTGTACACTGTTACATGTTTATCGATTTCTTGGTTTCACCAAGACGTTTTTTTGGATATTTCTACTCTAGTATTTATGTTTCTTCTTCTTTTTTTGTTTTATTTTTTTTTTTGTTTTGGTTCCTACTTATTTCGTAAAACTTTATTGCTATTTATGAGTTTCTTTATATATCTTTGACTTGCTATTTTTTTGGTTTTTTTATTTTTGGATTTTTACAGTTATTATTAATGTGTTTTTAATACTTATTTATACATGTTTTCTTGAGTTTCTTTCATTGGGAAATAGTTATTTGTTTAATAATTGTGGTTTCTGTTTTTTTTTTTTTTTGAAATACAAATTTTTTAACCATTATAAACTTCCTTTAGGCCTTTTTTTATATTTTTTTTTTTTTTGATTCTTTTTTTTTTTTTTTTTCGTGTTGTTTTTTTTGCTACCTGTTTAGTCCTTTCTTTGATTGTTTGGTTTCTAATTCTTTCCACTAGCTATCTTATATTCACGGCTTTCACTAGTTTTGACTATATTTATGCATATAATTTCATAATGTATTGATTATATAATTATAATCGCAATAATAATATAAAAGTTGTTTTATTGAAATTTAAATTTTAAAATTCTTTATGCAATTAGCTCTTAGATCTTTCGATTCAGCTCTCTCCTCTCTTTGTTTACAAAGACTTTCCAGTTTTTTTATACTCGTACATACTTCATAGTATATAATTATATTTTCACTTATTTGTACCTTTAAATAGCTATGACATTTAGGACTATTCGTTATATTGAAAATCATTTTTTTCAAGGATTTCCTGTCTCTGCAGATGGTCCATTGTTGAAATATATTCTTGATTCTTTTAAAATGTTTAATTGTGCTGTGCCAATACAAAAATTAATTTGTTTGGTGCTACACGGTTTTCTTTTGATGTAATACTCTTGGTGCCCAAAACGTCTTAATAAATAAGGTGTTTTCCGAAAGGTCTTGGCTGTCCATAGCTCTGCTGCACCAAGTATATGGTTGACATAGTTAGCTATGAATTCATATATTTTTGAATACGCGTCTTTGAAGCTTCAAAGAAATTTGATAAACTGTTTCTTGTTTTATTCTTTGTCTTCATCCATATTGCGGTTTTTGTATTCTGATCTGCTTAGTTCTATTATGAACTTTGCTTCTTATTGAACATGTTGTTCAACTATAGTTCTTTTTCATAACTTTGTTTGTTGTATGTTAATTTGACGCATTGTTTCTAATAGATGGACTTTCCCAATTAATGTTGATGATTAACATAAGGTGGATGAGACTTTATATTTTATTGAAAATGACCAACACCCTTAATTTACACTTATATTGATTTCTGTTACCCAATATGATCTTGAGGATTACTTATACTTCTTTCACTTTTATGTACCAAGTTACCTGAGAATCATGGTGTACTGAAGCGATTTAGAAACACGAAGTTGCCTGCGCCATAAGTCCTAACAGTTTTAAACAACAGGGTGAGAATCTGAACTCACAGATTATTATTTTTATAGTACTGTTATTCGGCCATTTTTTTTTTTTTTTTCCGCCTATCTAGATTTATTTTTCGCCTACTTTGAATTTGTTTTCCATTTTAGCGCACTTTTTCTAAGATTGTGCGACTCACAGCTCGACGCCTCATTTTTTTGGTTCAATCATTCTTGGTACCAGTTAATTTTTTTAAGGGTCTTGTCATTAAGGTATATACAAGTTGTAAAATCCTAAGCTTTTCATCCAATATTACTAGTTGGTGGCCAATGTTAAAGTTTGGAAAAGTTCAGGTCAAATCTAGTTTTAGTTCTTTTGTGTATTGATTTTTTAAATGGCTTAGTTTCTTGTATGTGTTTCAAAAGTTTTTGTTTTACCTATATGAAAGGTTCTTGTCATTAAGGAATAATACTATGTGTAAATATCAAATTTCTAGTTTTTCTTTACCATTTTCAAAATTTAACCAATGTAAATTATTTGAAATGTTAGTTTTTTTTTCAGTTCCTTTTTTCCTTTTTTAAGGTCAAAAGTTTAAATTTTCTTTTTTTTTTTGGTACCAAATCAGATAGTCTTGTCCTATAAGGGTTAACTGTGAAATTATCAATTAGCTTCTTATTACCAGTTCATGGTAAGTATAGCAATTTATGTTGTATTGTTTCAGGACTGTTATTTTAGGACAGTATATGGTTCTTTTTTGGTAATGATCTCATTACAAGTACTATAAAAACAATTATGGCCCCCCCGATCTTTCGAATTATTTATTTTGGGCAGTTTAAATATTATTTCAACTCAGCTTTTAACACGTGTATTGTTTTTATAGGTTGGATGATTTGTTGTGCTTATATTGTTGACAATGTTGTTTTATTTTTTTTTTTTTTTAGAATAAGACTTTGGTATAATTGCTTTATAATCACACACCTAATACATAATTATTGTCGATGACATATCAAGACCTCCCATCTAGCCTGTCATGAATTTAAGATTCTATTAGTCTTAATAATCAATTGAATAAAAAAAACCTGCATCCAAATATTTCAATACAGTAAATACTAGTACAAATCTGCATGGATAAAATTATTATTATATTCCTCTATGTATTATCTATTAGCACAGAATCTTTTGTACTATCAATTTTAAAATCCTTAGATATTCTATTCATATTAAACATCATTTCCAATGGTATATATTGGCATTGTATTAATAGTAACCTTATGACAAACCACTACCTTGACAATCTTATGTAATGATTAATCCCCGACAGCTTCTTATAAATTTAATGAGCCATGTGTTCATGTTTATCCAACTTCTGAATAATACCTCAAGTGAATTCTTTTTCATATGAAGTATAGTCATATAAGGTTTACCTCACTTGCTTTGTTGTGCATATTTTTCTATTTAATTGTCTAGCTGGAATAAATAAAATTGTAAACTATGTCAAAAATTTCTATTTTTTCCTGTAACCTTCGCCTTCTATCTAATTGCCGATACAAAGTGGAGAGAGTCTATTACTTCAGTGCGATAAGGAGTGAATGTCGGGTTTTATTGAGGGGCACTATTCGACAAAGAATTTGAGGATAATAACTCATGAATATTTATTGATATTATGTTTTTTATAGATTATCATTCATTATAATTCATTTAGTACTGATTCTTGTTAGTTAAGTAAGCTATGCATAGTTTCATGTCGTCATGTTGATGATTTTCCTGAGATTTTATTTTTTTACCTCCATAGGATGTGTTATTACTTAATATTTGTGATTTTGGTTTTAATTTTAATTTGTCTGTTCTCTTTCGGATCAGCTAGATTTTAACTTATAAACTTCAATTGTGTCATCTATTACTTCTGGGACTTTTAATTCTCGAGCTTATTTATTATGCGTCAGTGGTTCACTCACCTTTTGATGAAATTGTTGTACACAGAAGATTTTGATTTTTTGTAGTGACGACGTATCGCATATTATTCCCAATAGTATAATTTACTTTTTTTGGTCATGTGTGTATGGAGTATTTCCCTGGACGATCCTTATAAGATCTTTAATTAGAAAACACATCATGTGCATTATGCTTTTGTTGGTAAGACGAGTCCAGAAATTCTTCTGTTTTGAATTTGATTTTTGTTCTTAATAACTTTATTAATTTTCCGTTATTTCTAATCTTCTCGATTGGTATTATAAACGCTATACCTGAGTTTCGAGGACATATTGATTTTCCGGAGTACAGATTGTTTTGTCGAAGGAATAGTATAATTACGCATACTATGAACTTACTTTTTGGTTCTGTATTTAATCTCTACTGGTACATTACCTACTGTTAATGCCAAGATCCCTGTTCAATCCTTTCCGATCTAATTTTTTTCTTCCCTTCTTTGACTACAATACTTAGTAACTTGAATCTAATTGTCAAGGTTTATGGTAGAAATAGGACAACAACCAATCGTCAGTATTTGAAAGGACATTTCCCTCATTGAAAAATTCGAAATTACGTTTGGAATATCCATGGTACAATGAGTGTGAATTAAATATACAAAATTATATTTACCATTTGAAAGACATATATATTATTTTGTATAAAGCCACTTTAGTCCAAAGGGCTAATCTAGATATTTTCTGGCGGGAACGTTTCAAGATATGGACATAAGAGATAATTTTCTTCATGGCAAGTACATCATAGAAATATCCATTATCCAAATGTCTTCGTTTTTAATTATACTGGGTATAATGAATCAGATTACTGTGCAGATTTGTTTGAAATTTTCAAAATTCCGTATAGTTCCCAACTCTTTCTATAATACCATCACGGTTCTGAAGCCAAATGATTCCTGCATCTTAATTTGATCTCCCATGGTTTTCAGGAGCATATCTGTTGCTAAAAGTTTTGTATAGCAAAGTTTTCCTATAACTTAATAATGGTAAATTCTGACAAATCTTCCAAAATTGATTTTATTCTTTAATTATTGAAGTCATTGTATATATGTTTGTTTGCTTGAGCGTGTATTCTATTTGCCAGAGTTATTTATCAACTTTTATATTCTCATATCATTTTCAGCCTTTGTAGAGACGACGTTTTATCTTGTGTTTGAACTAGTCCTCTATGTTGAGATTTTTCTATTCTCACACTTTGCTTTTTTGCGACATCACTTTTGATTGCCGTATTAATGTCTCGTATTTCTCTTTGTTCTTACATGATTTTACATTTTATTCGCTTACCAAGTTTTTTATACGTAGAAATTTTTTTTCAATAGCACATAAATGTGTCTTTATTTGTTTTCCGATAATCTAAATTTTCAATCTCATCTTTTTATTAATGGTCTTATCTCAATGCTTTTTGTTTTTGTGTGGATTCCGCCTGAGTTTTTAGGTACACTTTAGTAGTAAATCCATTTTCTTGTTTTATGGCTCTTTCTGCACGTGTGCATTATATTAGTTTTTGCTTTGTTATATTTTCAAATACTTAAGAATATTTCACTTATATTTCTTAAAGTGATCTTTCCCCCTAGTATTCTTGATTTTTTTATGCGACCCTTAAATACTAGTGAATATAAATTTTTTTATATAGAGGGCATATAATTGTTTCCTTTCATCATGATTTATTTTTAATGTGTCGTGTGGATGAATAAGGAAATTCCACCACATGGTAATACAAGTTTTTCGTTCCTGTCATTTATGACGATGTTTCACTCCTAGCACTTGACTCCTGATCTTTTGTTTCCTTCTCTTTTTTTGTATTGTTGGATATTTTCCCTTATTATCTTCCCACAACTTCGACGTAGATAATTGGAAGGAAATTCCTATTTATTTTCTCATTATTCATGTTTGTATAATCGGAAAAATGATTTCTTTATAAGTGAGAACATGTTTATTCTGATTCTTTGCACTGCTTGCGATCATCATTCTATTTATGATATTTCAATTTCTTAGATATGATTTACATTTTAATTGACAGTAAATATTTTTGTTGTGTATTATTTTGATGATTTCAAAATTTTTTGATAGTTTAAGCTTTCTGGTTGTATTATTAATTTTGTTTTGTATTTGTTATAACTTTTGTATTTGAGATTTTTGTATTTGGTACATATTTTACACTTTTTTAGGTCTGGGTATTAGTGCTCTTTATGTTTCTTTTTCTGGCAGTGTTTTCTTTTCTACATTTAGTTTTGGCATTGAATTTTCAATTTTTATGGTAATGATTCTTGATGTATTCTGAATTCCTTCTTCAAAGTCTTCCTAAAATTTTTATAATGCTTATTAACATTTTTGGTGTTTTTAAAACCTGTTTTAAAATTGTTTTGTTTTGCAAATACTTTGAAAACTTTGTTTTTTTTCGAATTTATTAAGAGATTTCCATTGTTTACCTTGGTGTTTGATGGGATATATAGCCTGGTTAGAGGAATCTCTTGCCTCACCTCCTGGATTTTTATTTACGTATTCATTAGACCTGTTTTTTTTTTTTTGGCACTCTCTGGCATAAGTTCCTCTTTGGGGTTGTCCTACTCCATTGATTGTGAATTCTTGTCTCCAGATGGTTGGTTGTGTATTTTCCCTATCCAACACTCGTTGTTTTAAGTGTTTAAATATCTATATAGTTTTATCTTATAGATCTCTAATCTCTCACATCTTGAATTCCTTCCTAAATGTTATGACTGATTAAGTGTTTTTCACTAAGTTCTGTTAGTATTGCTTTCAGATCTTCAAAAAGTCTTGGTGTGTTTTTTTTCGTAATGTTTATACTATAAATATCTGAAAGTTAAAATACTGACCTTATTTTTTCTAACGGGACTCAGTGTGTTATATCTTGACATGAGAAAGCCATTGTTGATTAGATATGTATTGCTGTAGTGTTTACAACGCAATTTTATAGCTATATTTTCTCCTGTTAGATTCTTTATGTTTAACTTCTGTTACATGGGAATAAGAGGCATTTTTGGTGCTTCTTATTCAAATTCCATGATTTAGATTTAAAGATTATAGATTATTGGTCGTAATCTTAAATCTCTAAGTGTATTTTATTATGCTTGTCTTCTTATCAGTGTTTTTTACGGTTAATTAATATTATGGTTATTCTATATTATGTTCGTTGTATGAGTTATTATTTTGAGCTGGTTTGTGTGTTGTCTGTGAACAAATTATTAGTTATTGGTTTATTCACTATCTCTCGTTTTTTTTTTTAAAACAAGGCCAACTTTGGGTTTTTTGTTTAGTAAGTACTATTAGGTAGTTGATGCTAGCTTTCTTCATTTGAATTTTGATTTCATTTTCATACATTTTGTTATTTCTTGAGATATCTTCTAAAATATATAAACAGTTTTCTTACTTCACATTTCTTCTGAATTAGGTATTTATCTACTCCTCCTACCATTATTTGTCTTATTTAGCGATGAATGCATTCTGATGTTGATTATTTTGGTACTGACCTTCTCTTCTGAAAGAGGAGACTACTCGTTTCCAATATATGTTCTTTTATGTATCTTGGATGTGTATAATTGATTTTTGATTGATTGTGCTTTTTTAGTTGATTTGGAGATGATGAGATTTGATGGTTTTTTTTTTTTTTTATTTTTTTTGTGTTTTTTCTTTTTTTCTTTTTTTTTTTGTGCTTAATGAAGATGATTTTTTTTTTTATTTTTTGTTCTGTTTTTTTTTTTTTTTTTTTGTTCATTGTTTTTGTTTATATTTTTGTGATTTTTTTTTATTTTTTGGGAATTTTTTTTGTATGATGAGATTTGTTTTTGTTTTTTTTTTTTTTTTTTTTGTTTTTATAACTTTTTTTTTCTCTTGAGTATTTTGATTTTATCCTTTTTTCTTAGGATATTAATTATTCTTTTTTTTTGTGGATTTGTGAGTATTGATTTTTTTTGTGTGTCTGTTTTTTTGAGATTTTTTTTTGATTTTTTTCTTTTTATTTTCGATTTTTTTTTTTTGATTGATATTAGCTTCAGATTATATTTTTTCATTTTTATTTTTTTTTTTATTGTTTTTTTTTTGATTTGTGTTGAAGGCGCTTTCTTACTTATTAAGTTTAGCCAGCTTAGTAAGTATATCTTTAGCTTTCGTACTGATTTTCGAGGATGTTATATGGTCTTCCGGTTGTTGGTGTGTTGTAATAATGTATTTGTTTTTGTGAGATTTGGATTAATCAGATCTACTCATTGTTTGTGTGTATATTGATTTCGAACTGATTAATCATCGATGATCTTATTTGGCTCAAAAAGCAGTTTCTGGTTCATACGTGATTAGGGATACTTACACATGCTCCTGCTCGAATCCGTGCAATGTATGGAGTAGACACAGGATGCTTGTTCCAGTAGTTGCCATTTATGAATTATTTATTCTGTTTGTATTTGATATGGGGATCCCTATGTTTACGCCACGCGTCTGAGAGTAAAATAAGTGAATTGGTTTTGCAATATATTTCAATGTCGCTCATTGAAAGTTTGATAGTTTGTGACCGCATATGAGGAACTCTTTCTGTATAAATTGAAGGTGTAAATGTGGGAAAATGTACTTTCTCTTTCTGAACGTGTCAAAATCTGAGCGCATAGATTTATATTTGCAAACACTCTTATTGGTCTCTTGTGCCAGTATCAGGACATTAAGGAAACGTTTCAAATCTTGTCTAATTAAACAGGAGGGAGTGCAAGAAAATGATTCCAGAGGCTGGTCACGCCAACAGGAATCTATATTGTAACCTTGGTAACGGAGATCTGGTGGGGGTGTGGTTATTGTAACGTGGAACTATATGTCTACCCGGGCCACTAGCATACTATAGTGGGGCTATAGCTTAGATTACTTCTGCAAAGTTATGAAACAAGCGCCTGTGCTGGAGCCTCTGTACTATTATGATGTTCAGATATCCTTGGGCTCCACCTTGAATCTATATACCCACCAGTTGACTGGGTTCAAGATGTCATAACTTACCGTATCTATTTAGTAACTTTGTATATACCCCTACAAAGAGTTCCTACAATATTTCTTACGAAAAAGAGTCCATACTCATGACTGGTGGGCCCGGAGGAATCTACTGTTAATTGATCGTGTTAAAAAAGTACTTGTACTTATACCCCTACTAAATTCAATGTCCTACCAATATTCCTTACGAAAAAAAATAGTCCAACATCATGACTTTGGACCGGGGCGGGCCGGATACTGTTTAAATCGACGTTTAGATAAATAGCACTGTTGGTCTCATTGCTGACGTCATATGAGCTTTATTTCCTCTTCTTCAGGTCAAAAACCTGGCTGATTTTTGTAACCATCTTGTGATGTTCATATCACGGAGTGTGCCAAGCTTTATCCAGTCGTTTGGATAGCCTATATCAATTGCTGGATTGACTCCCCACTCTCTTTGTCGCAGAGCACGCTTTATGAATTAAAACGGTTAAGGTGACCTAGACTAGTCAGTTTGGATTAATAATCCAAAAGGGATCGAATGCGACGTTCGCCGTTTGGCAATATATCGAGAGTTGAAATCCAAGCGAATGCATATACCATTTGTGGAGATATTTGAATTCATTTATGTTGAACTCGATGTTAGCTAACTACTTTTGTATTACATTCTCGTCTTCCGCACCCGCACTCGATACCACCCCATCGTCTCAGTGAACCAGTCAATTTTAAAAGATTGGTCAGATTGGAACAGAATATCCGGTAATATTATACAGAGCTCCGAGAATCTCAATCGCATGGACTGTTGAGAATCCAGTAGCTAAATGAAATTCCTGGTAGAAAAGTACATATTTCTTTCTCTATGTTCAATTACACTTATTTTGGAAGCTGGAAAGGAGGGCAGGTTGCTGTTCATAATTTCTGTGTATCCTAGCTTGAACGTTAGTTTATTCCTTTTTTTCATTAAAGGGCTGTTAGTGGTCTCCTCCCTCTTGATCCTCATTGATTATAAGGATTTAGGGTTGGTCTTACATTGTGGACTAGGTATAAGTAACATATTTCTTCATAACTAATGTCCCATTTCATACTATATCATATATTGTTATGGCTTTTTATACATGTACTGGTGTCCATTAGAGCAGGGAGGTGTGTCATGCTCCCCTTTCTGCAGAATATTTATCTGTAATTTTAACGAAAAATGTATATTTATCCATTGTTATTTTGTGTCGGAAAATAGAAAGGTACATTTTCCCTCTGAATTGTTTTCTAGGCTTCGCCTCTGTTAGGTCCTTAAGATTGCATTGAGCGGTTGGGTGTAAACAAGCTTCCCCATCGCGAGATCTTCTCATTTAATTACGGATTATTCCTCTGATAGCGAGAAAAATATACCCCTGTCAACCTAAAAAAAAAAAAAAAAATACACTGAGGAATTTAATATTTGGCAAATTTTGCGCTGAAAAAGAACAAATATGCTATGCTAGTATACCTCTGCTTATGTTGTGACAAAAGTAGATGTTTAAATGCTGGACGGTCAGTGAGTATCAAAATTACTTTGAATAGCTATCACATGACTGTCACGGATATGGTGTTCAGGATGTGTTTGTGAAACACTATTGCCCCTGTATTTCACATG
>CAJDSM010049046.1:0-12950 GCA_903981925.1 Ostrea lurida | reverse complement strand
GACCTTGACATTTAACCAGTAACCATTTCTCAATGGCATGACTACTTCCATTTGACCACTGACCTTGTAACAAGGGCATGGCACTTTCTTTGGTATAGACCAACAATTCTATGAAATATTATTCCAATCCATGCACTCAGTTAAACAGTTAAAACTTATTGTCCGGACAAGGTAAAAACGACGATGTGCATTGTGACCTTTGACCAGTGACCTTCGGTCAAGATCATGACACTTTCTTGTGTCCAGGACAGACCTTCTGTGAAATATTCCATTCCATGCACTTACGGGCAATGTTTAAACCATTATGTGTGTAGTNNNTACGGACAATGTTTAAACCATTATGTGTGTAGTGACCTTGAACTTTAACCAATAACCTGGTATCAAGGTCATATCACTTTCTTAGGTCCAGGGCAACAATTCTGTGAAATATCGTTCAAATCTACAAAGGAGTTCTGACCGGGACATGTGTATAGTGACCTTGACCTTTGACCAATAACCTTAGATCAAAATCATGACACGTTCTTAGGTCCAGGGCAACAATTATGTGAAAGATCGGTCAAACCTACTAAGAGGTTGAGGAGTTCTGGCCTGGACGAACTATTTGACTCTAGACGACGGACGGATGGGCAACGCCATAACAATACTGGGCGTCTGAATACGCTCGTAGTGCCAAAGGTCAAGGTCACTGGATATACTACTTTGTAAATNTAAAATTATCATAATCAGTGCCAAAGTTCAAGGTCACTGGATATACTACTTTGTAAATCACATCTAAAGATTTCATATATCTATCTGTACTGAATCTTAATACAATCAAGGTCAAAGGTCAAGGTCAGTTTGGATCCTAGTTATTCCTTTATCATTTCTGAAGATCCCATGTCTCTATCAATTCCAGATGTTTTGTGATGTGAGTTTTATGCTCAAGGGCACTGGAGTCACATGACCTTGTCATTAATTTGTGAAGTAACATTATCTCTTCGTGTTTTTTAAGATCCCATTTCTCAATCTGGCATGATTCGTATGTTTTACTGATTTTATTGTCAAAATTCAGGGTATCTTATCATCATTTCTGAAAACCCTATACTTCTATCAGACGTGGTTCTGAAGTAATATCATTCAGAGGCGTAGGACTGATTTTGAAAGTGGGGGGAGGGGGTGCACGCTATAAAAAAAAAAATCAACGGAAGTGGGGGGGGAGGGAAAACTTCAAAATTTGTGATGGTCTTTGACTTGAAAGGAAGGGGGGGACACAATCTATAAATTACTTGAAAAGTGGGGGGCAACACTGTGAATTATGTGAACAAGGCAAAACAAAAAAAAGGTCCTTGTACATGAAAGGGGGGGGGGCACCAACTCTTATATTACTGAAAAGGGGGGGGGGGGGGGCAACACTTGTAAATTATGTGACAAGCCAAAAAAAAAAAGGGGGGGTGCTTGAACAACTGCAATTGGGGGGGGGGGGGGGCACAATTCCTAAATTGTGTGTTTTATGCAGAAAAAAAATTATTAGCGAAAAAGTGGGGGGGGGGCAAAAACATACTTTTGCCCCCCCCCCCCCATTTGAAAAGGGGGGCAATTGCCCCCCCCCCCTGCTCTACGCCCTGTCATTTTTTCCAAGGTCAAAGTCAACGTCCAGTGGAGTCATTGAACTTAATAACAGTTTTATCACGTTGACACCGGTTATACAGTTGAACCCTGGGTCGAGGCTCTGCTGGTGGAACTGCTAGTCCCGAAGGGTCTCTACAGCCAGTTGCTATGTACGTGTTACTAGCTTGAAATACGGATATGTATTTAATTGCAGTGGTAAAATTAGAAATTCATATCAAAATTAAGGATTATCTCCCTCGGGCATAGCTCTGATCCTTCGAAGTTTTTGGCCCCAATCTTTTGGCACTACATTGATCACTTTTTACTTTCATGTTTCGGATTTTCCAACATTTCGGTTTGAGCATCACTGAAGAGACATAATTTGTCGAAATGCGCATCTGGTGCATAAAAATTGGTACGTAAATATGATTTATATTATGACCCTGGGTTCGAGGCCTCTGCTGGTGGACTGCTAAGTCCCCTAGGGTCTCTACAGACCAGTTGCTATGTACTATGTTACTAGCTTGAAATCGGATATGTATTTAATTGCAGTGGTAAAATTAGAATTCATATCAAAATTAAGGATTATCTCCCTCGGGCATAGCTCACTTTTACTTTTCATGTTTCGGATTTCCAACATTTCGGTTTGAGCATCACTGAAGAGACATAATTTGTCGAAATGCGCATCTGGTGCATAAAAATTGGTAACCGTATATGATTTATTCTTATAGGTCCTGTTATCCTCTTATCATTTTTTGAAAATCTTTCTCCTTAATTTCTGTTCCTTAAGTATTACACGTACCATTTTTTAAAATCAAATTCAAAGTCACTGGGGTCACTTGACCTCGACACCAATTCCAAAATAATTTCTTAAGTTTCCATATTTTATCAGACCTAGTTTGGAAATAATATCAATGTTCTATTCCATGGTCAAAAGTCAAAACCACTGGTAACTGGAGTAAGTAATAAATTGCGGTGGCTCAGTGGTAGAGCTATCACCTCGTGATCGGGAGGTCGTGCGTTTGAGGCCAGTCCTCGGCACTCGGCCGCGTCAAATCTAAGACGCTAAAATAGGTAGTGATTGCTCCTTCGCTAAGAGCTCGGTATTTAGAAATGAGAATCACGGTTCTTTACATACATACATATTTACATACTATTGATGATTTGTAGTACATGTATTTGTGTCAGCATTTAAAGAAAGATAACTCATTCATTCTGTATTAGTATTGTTGGGCCATTAAGTGATCTCCCCTTGAATTATGTAACTTCCTGTTGATGTAATAATCATGTGGACTGGAATTGATTGATTGATTGATATATTGATTATTTACTGTTTTACGTCCCACTCGAGAATATTTCCCTCATATGGAGACGTCACCATTTGCCGGTGAAGGGCTGCAAAATTTAGGCCTATGCTCGGCACTCAGGGCCTTTGAGCAGGGAGGGATCTTTATCGTGCCACACCTGCTGTGACACGGGACCTCGGTTTTTTCGGTCTCATCCGAATGACCGGATTTGATTGTTGTGTTATGCCTGGTTAAATCCGATGGCAAATGGTGAAATACACGACAGATAAACTGGCGACGAAGATGGGATTGTATCCTTAGATATTTGTTCACAAGATGGGAACTGTTTTATTACCCGATGTTGCGGGTATACCGAACTTTAATGTGTCGGAGGCGAACGGAATCGCCGAGAGATGGAAAAGGTGGCTTAGAGCATTTGAACTTTATGCAACTGGAAAAGGTGTTGCCGATGCAGATCAGAAACATGCATTACTTCTCCATACAGCCGGTAAGGATGTCCAGGACATTTTTCACGTTACAAGTGGGAGCAGGTGACGATCCATACGAAAAAGCGGTGAGTGCAATGAACACGTATTTCAAGCCTCAAACAAACTCTGCGTTTGAAAGATCTATATTTCGTAGAACTGTACAACTCCCGAATGAAACAATTGAACAGTATATTACCAGATTACCGTGTAGAGCCGAAACTTGTGATCTTGGCAACAGAAACGCCATTGACGTTCAGATACATTTCGCAATCTCTACGGTCGCTATAATGACTTTGTTTGCGATTACAAAATTATCACTAAGTCATATGTTGACTGATTCGTTTCATACCTTTTGTTAGACTGTCATTTTCCTACTAAATTTGACTACGGGTAATTCCGTTTATTTCGACTAAGGGCTCACGGCGGGTGTGACCGTCAGCAGAGGATGCATACTCCTACACTCGATTTTGTATATGTTTTTTTTTTTATTATGATTACGTTTGACACAATGTTAACTTCGCCATTTTGTATACGACATCAGGTGATTGACAAGTGTTTGAATCAAACCTGCGTAGAAAACTACTTGAGAAAGGGAGAGACTTGACACTAGAAATAGCACGGGAAACTGCTAAAGCGTTCGAGGACTCCGCTAGACAAGCTAAAGCCATAGAAAATCACATACAATCTAACGAGGGTGATCGGGACCACCGTGTTCAGTTTGTAAAGAAGACCCCGTCAAGCAATAGTAGTAAACTGACAGTCACATGTTACAGTTGTGGTAGAGAAGGACACGTTAGATCTGCCCCAGTTTCCCAGCACACGGACAGAAGTGCCGGAAATGTTCAAATACTGGTCATTTCGAGAAAATGTGCAATACTAAGAAGAAAACTCACGGGAAACAGAGTCGGAAGTACGTAAATGTGCGTCAGGTTACAGAAGAGCTACCGACAGAACCTAGTGATGACAGATATATGTTAAGTGTGAATTCGTTCATGGAGAACATCAACGTCAACTTTGGAAACGTCAATTCGAAAATGATCATCGATTCAGGTGCGTCGGGTAATATTCTTGGGAAATCGTTGTGGAATTTTCTGAAGGAAAATCATGTGGAGTGCGTATCGTCCAAGTCAACGAAAGAATTGTACGCGTATGGTACAGAAGTTCCCTTGAATATAGCTGGTACATTTACGGCGACTGTGAAATTTTGTATAATGTTGAATTTGTTGTTATTGATGGAAAAGGTCAAACGTTACGTGGCCGGGAAACTGCTTTACAGCTTGGCATTTTGAAGTTTGTACATATTGGCACAGATTCTGAACCATCAACCGAGGTGACTGCACCGAAGGACATCTTCGACAAGTTTCCTGAAGCATTTAAGGGTGTTGGTAAGTTAAAGTCGTTTCAACTTGAGATTCAAGTCGATCCGGATGTGGAACCAGTGATTCAGCCCGTGCGGAGGATTCCGTTCAACTTGAGAGATAAAGTTGAGAAGAAGCTGAATGAACTTTTGGATTTCGACATTATTGAGCGCGTTGATGAGCCCAGCTCGTGGATATCACCAGTTGTTTGTGTACCCAAACGTTCAGGTGAATACATTCGATTATGTGTCGATATGCAAGCAGCCAACACCAGCGTCAAGAGAGTACGTCATCCAATTCCAACGATTGATGAGCTGTTACAAGGCATGAACTCTAGCAAGATTTTTAGTAAACTTGATGTTACATGAACCTATCACCAAATTGAGTTAAACCCGAATCTAGGAAAATTACTACTTTCGTAACTCGCAAAGGTCTATTCAGGTACAAACGTCGTATGTTTGGTGTGCCTTGTGCTCATGAATTGTATCAAAAGTCATGCAACAAGTGTTGCAAGGTTGTGAAGGGATCCATAATATAATGGACGACATTATTGTACATGCTAGCAATCAATCTGAACTTGATAGATGTCTTGAAAATGCTGTAAAAGTCCTAATGGACAAGGGTATTACTCTAAATAGAGAGAAATGTCATTTTAACATGTCTAAGGTAGTGTTCATGGGCCACGTCCTTTCGGATAGAGGCATTGGACCATCAAAGGTCAAGGTCAGAGCTGTAGTTGAGGCCCGAGAACCAAAAACTGGTGCAGAGGTACGCAGTTTCTTAGGTCTTGTGAACTACAGTGGTAGATTTATTCCTGACTTAGCTACGGTATCAGCCCTACTTCGTGATCTTACTCTCAAGAACTCTGTTTTTAAATGGGGTAAAGCGGCAGCATTTCGTAAATTCTATGGTCGTTATAACAATTTAGTTTACCAATATGACTTATCATTGAGTCAAATGCTGTCTGATGTGTTTCATAGTCATTGGTAAGCCGTTCTTCACACACTGATTTGACTACGGACTGTTCCGTTTACCTGATCAAGACTATAGGCTCACGGCGGGTGTGACCGGTCAACAGGGGATGCTTACTCCTCCTAGGCACCTGATCCCACCTCTGGTTTGTCCAGAGGGCCGTGATTGCCCAGCTCTTGTTTTTGTATTCTATATAGGACTTACGAGATTGATCACTGTTCGTTATCTTTGCCTTTACATGATGCCTTTGTAGAACTAAAAACGTCTCGCGAGCGCGGAAACATTAGGTTACTATGACAAAAATGCACCGACTAAGGTCATAGCTGACGCAAGTCCGGTTGGACTCGGAGCGGTGCTCGTACAGGAGCAAAACGGTGAGATACGCATTATCTCATACGCAAGTCGCAGCTTGAGTGATACGGAACGTAGAAACGGAAAAAGAGGCACTGGCATTAGTTTGGGCGTGCGAACGACTCCATGTTTATATTTATTGAAGCAAATTGGAGTTGCTTACGGACCATAAACCTTTGGAATGTATTTATTCGGTCAAATCGAAGGTCTCTGTTAGGATTGAGCGCTGGATTTTGCGTATGCAACCATACAAATTCAAAGTACGGTATATTCCAGGACCGAGGAATATAGCAGACGCGTTATCGCGATTAGTCAAGGAAGACGTTACAAAACCGAGTGCAACAAGTCACGAAGTAGAGCATTACGTAAGGTTTGTTGCTATTGCTATGACTATATGTGAAATGGAACGCGCCTCAGAAAATGATCCACAACTTCGAGCAGTGCGAGAATGTCTTGTCAATGGAAATTGGCATCGTATTAAATTTAAGGAATATTTACCCATTTGAAACGAGTTGTGCGTGATTAGTCAATTAGTTCTGCGTGGAACTCGTATTGTTGTGCCTGTGGATTTGCGGAAACGAGTGCTTGGATTGGCTCATGAGGGGCATCCAGATATTGTTTTGATGAAGACACGATTATGGAGTAAAGTTTGGTGGCCGGGCATCGATAAAAGTATCAAAGCATATTGTAGAAGCTGTAACGGGTGTCAGTTGGTCAGTCAACCCAGTAATCCTGAGCCAATGACGCGTACCAAGTTGCCATCAGCACCGTGGCAACATCTGGCAGCAGATTTATTAGGACAATTACCGACCGACCATTACATATTCGTGCTGGTAGATTACTACAGTCGTTATTTTGAAGTTGAGGTCACCAAGACCATAACATCAGAGAAAATTGTTTCAATTATCTCAAACTTTTGCCTGACGCATGGTTTGCCTTTGTCTATACATACAGACAACGGACGTCAATTTACGAGTCAATGTTTCAAGGATTTCATGTCGGAGAATAGAATCATTCATCACCAAACAACACCGTTATGGCCGCAAGCCAACGGAGATGTTGAGCGTCAGAACCGGTCAATAATGAAACGTATACGGATAGCGCAAGCCAAAGGTCGAGATTGAAAATCAGAACTTGATAAATTTCTTATCATGTACCGTAGTACTGCTCATACAGTCACAGGAGTTGCTTTTTGCTTTTTGGGCGTAAAATTAGAACAACACTACCAGAGTTGATTGATTACAATATAGATAACGTAGCGGTTCGTGACCTAGATGCCGAAATGAAGGAAAAGGGAAAGTCGTATGGCAATAATTGTCTTTTAAATGAACTAGGATTTACTTCAATCTTGGGAATCCTACTTAACTCTAAGCAATTTCACAAAAGTGAAATTCTTCAAAATCACCTTTCTGTTTAAATACTTTCAATATTCCGAAAATATCAGGATCATTTTGAATTACCATACTTTTATTGGATTCCAAAATTGCATAAAAACCCTTACAAACAAAGATACATCGCTGGCTCCAGTAAGTGCTCTACCAACCCTTCTTTCTTTACTTTTGACTAAACTACTAACATTTATCAAAGAATCTCTTCAGAGATACTGTTCCACTACATATTCCAGAAGTGGTGTCAATCAGATGTGGATTCTTAAAAACTCTGAAGAGCTTTTGGATAACCTAAAATCACGAGAATTTTCAAAAATTGACTGCATTAAAACGTATGATTTCTCCACACTTTACACAACGATTCCTCACGATAAATTAAAATTAGGTAATTAGATAATTGCTTTTTAGACATGGGCGGCACCCGGAGGTGCGGGTTTCTTGGTCGTTGGGAGACGGGGCGCATATTTTGTTGGAGGGCACTCTGATTGCCCACACGGGTACTCTGGGGTGGATGTTGGGAGCATGCTTGGGTTTCTTGTGGGTGGTATTTGTGTAGTCTTTGGGGGCCGGGTCTTCCGGCGGTCCGTGGGTGTTCCTGTGGGCGCTGATTTTGCCCCCTTGTTGGCGGACTTATTTTTGTATTCATGTGGGCAGAATTTGTACAGAGACTGTTACGGGATGAAAACAAAAGGCTTGCCGTGTCCTTCGGCCTTGCATGTGGGTGTATAGGTGATGTGTTGTCGGTTGACAATCGTGGTTTTCACAGTTGTGTCCATTTGATGTATCCCGAAGGGCTCGATATAAGGACACCACAGAATCTGACATGTCTGCTTCATGTTTGGATATTTTGCTTGACATTGGCTCTGATGGCGGACTGACAACTACATTATATAAGGAGCATGCTGTGCGTGTGCGGACTTTTTGAAGCGGGGCCGGCTGCTGGCAAAGGGTTGATGCTGAGGGGTTTCTGGCGAGTCTCGTTTAGAGTCATCATTTCGCGAATTCTGCGGTCGCTGTGGTGGCCTTGTTTGCGATTGCAAATTATCACTGGGTCATGTGTTGGCTGGTTTGTTTCGTGCCCTTTGTTGGACTGTCGTTTTCCTGCTGGCTTTGACTGCGGGTAATCCCTTTTACTTTATTTCGACTAAGGGCTCACGGCGGGTGTGACCGGTCAGCAGAGGATGCTTACTCCTCCATGGCACCTGATCCTACCTTCACTTTTGTCGGAGGTCCGTGTTGCCCTACACTCGATTTTGTATGTTTTTTGGATTATGATTGCGTTTGACGCAGTGTTAACTTCGCCTTTTTGTATGCAGATGCGCATCGTGGTAAAGACAGTGATATTAACTGGTGACAAAGCAAGATCGCGAGAACAAAATGTCCACACGATTTAATCCTTCACCTTTCAAGGTAGTTGAGCGAAATGACAATATTATAGTTATTGATTCTGATCAAGGTGTCCAGTATAGGAGAAATGTGACTCATCTGAAAAGGTTTCATGAGCGAGATAAAACTGTTCTTCAGAATTCTATAAAGAATCCTGACCTGGTACATTTGCAACCTGAAGTTGATATAAGTAATGATCTATGTCCTTATTCTGAGTCGAAGAGTTCACATGAATCAGTTGATAGTGATATTGAGCAAAGGCCAGTTAGAGTGAGAAAAATGTCATTAAAATTTGATGATGATGTCATGAAATGAACTGTTCTACTTTACATTCTGTTTTTATGCAGATTTCATTTTGTGTCAAAGATGATACGATTTTTAGTAGGTTTTTTTGGAAGTGAACATTACATTGAATCTCATTGAACTGTGAATTTGATGTGCTTATGATGAAAATAATTGTTTTGTTTTAAGAAAATATGACATTTTCTGAATGTATTATTTTTCAGTAGTTTGCTTTAGAGTGGTAAATGCTGTCATTGAGTTTTGAATGTTTATGATTAATAATGTTCAGAAGATTTTGAATCTTTATATTTTTTCCTTAAAATGTCCATCTTGAAATATTTTTCATCATGCAAATAATATTTGAAAGAAAGGAAGGGATGCAGTATTTGTGTTAGCATTTAAAGAAAGATAACTCATTCATTCTGTATTAGTATTGTTGGGGCATTAAGAGTGATCTCCCCTTGAATTATGTAACTTCCGGTTGGTGTAATAAACATGTTAACTGGAATTGATTGTTGTGTTATGCCTGGTTAAATCTGATGGCAAATGGTGAAATACACGACATTATTGATTAACATATGATATTAAATAATAGCTTGATTGATTGTTGTTGTTTTTCGTCCCGTCGAGGATATTTCTCTCATATTGATACGTCACCATTGCCGGTGAAGGGCTGCACATTTAGACCTATGCTTAACACTCATGGCTTTTAGCAGTGAGGGTTCGTTTGCGTGCCACACCTGCTGCGACACAGGACCTCCGTTGTTGAGGTCATATCCGAAAAACTCGTGATTCTCACTTCTAAATACCGAGCTCTTGGCGAAGGAGCAATCACTACCTATTTTCACGTCTTAGGTTTGACGCGGCCGAGTGCCGAGCACGGTGATCGAACGCACAACCTCCAGATCACGAGGCGAGATCTCTACCACTGAGCCACCGCGACCGGTTTCTTTACATACTAATCTTAGATACTAATTTTATGACTGTATTTAATGCAGGACCACAATGGCAACTAGCTTTATGCTAATATTTGTCATCCTGGTTATTATTATTATTATTATTTGTCTTTCGGATATGACCTTAAAGGGTCTATGCAATGCAAAAATAGTTTTTTTGTGACTGCAAAGGATTGTATCTTCACTGAGTTAACGTAAGAAAACCGCATCAAAATGCGGCGCAGGAATAACAGAGTTATTTGGTCCCGTTAATGTGGCCTATTTATTACCTGTTTATCAAAGAATCCCATCGAGAGCAAACGATAGAAACGACCAAACAAGATATTTGTTTATCTGTGAGTCATGATATGTCTCTGGCTAGAAGCTGGTACTATGGGAGAGACATAAGACCCAGTTTGATTTTTAAACGATTATGTCGTAATGGATGACGTCTTGATGCAGGTTCAATCTGAAATTGCAAGAAGTGTGATAATGACAATATCTCAATATCGAAATTAGGTTCAAACAACCCCAACCTTTTAATGTCTGAGGCATAAGACTATCCGCCACGTGTATAGTGTTCGCGCGATGTGTGAAGAAACTCTTTTTGATGCTTTATATAGACCGCGTAGAGTTACACCAGGGCAGGATAACGATCCAACAAAAAAATTGCGTAATAGAAATATGTATGACTTCTGAAATACATCTTATTGTCGCAAAATGGATCTAATAGAAATTAACGTTGATGGTTGTGAAAAGTAATTTGTTGTTTATACGAAAGAGAAAGTTACAGAGCTATTCGTATGATGGCAAGAACTATATTTGGGATTTGGTCATCTAATCTCTTTGTTGCGAAATAGACGAGGAAAAATAATCGACATAAACAAGTTATTCATCAGCTAAAATATAATGATATTGTATAATCCAGGTTGTTGTGATTGCGAATAAGTATACGACAGAGTACATTTCAAAGACAGTCAATTTAGAAAGAGAAATGAGTACTGACAAGTATAGTGATAGCCAAAAAGTTATGCTTCGTAACAACATCTATGTTCGGCTCGCTATGTATACAGAACAAATATGGCCACGCATTCAAACTAAATCCATAATGCGTTTGTGATAGGAATGAGGACGATTGGTAATTTATGAATTGACATAAGGATCGTAATTCGTGTTCAATTTAGGGGTAGAAAAATTTAGACAAGCATTTTACTTATAGAGCAACGATGGCTACAAAATGGCTATGAATAGCAACCAGCGAATCGGGAAGAGAAGAATTGATCCCCAAATAGGCCCTTCTCGTGGTGGTACAGTGGATTGGGACTGGACTCTAAATAAGGACCCAGAAGTGATTGCACTCATGAGTACATGTAATCCTGAGAGGTACGCCACCCTCGTTCGTCAGGGACCAGTGATAGAGGAATGCGAACTATAGAATAGGAGAATGTCCAGACTGTGCAAACCATGCGTTACGACGTCGACTGGTCGCAATGCAGACAATCAATCAAAAAAATTCTAATTTTACATAAAACTTTGTTCAATTTTTACAATTATATATTTAAATGAGGTGTTTACATCAACATTTACATTTTGACTGTATGACAACGTCGACCACGGCCCAAGGAGATTAGATCCATGGTCCTAATCCAGGAACTGGAATATCACAGCAAGCGCCTCACGCTATCCCTCAGTCATATTCAACACCTGCATAAGATTGGTCTGGCCAACCCACACCTAAACTTACATGAGACTGTTGGGCGGGACAACCTCGGACCTCAGAAGTGACCAAGAATGCACGGGTTTGAGAAAATCCTAGAGGTTAACTAAAACACCACCCATGCGGTACAGGTACTGGACAACCTCCTGTCTCGTACGGGTATCTATCGCGGACAATTATATAGTGTGATTTGTTTTGCAAAGAAAAATAGTATTCAAAATTTCATTAATCAATAATTCATAAAAATTTAAGTTAAACAACTAATTTGTGCTTTAGAGTGGCATTTTCACTAATTTCACTAACACTGATTTTTTTTTTTTTTTTTTTGTTTTTTTTTTTTTGGGTATTGGTAGGCATTCTTACCCAACTTCGCTTAATCATCATACTCATCCGTTGCAATTCTTTAACGCCAGACTCGAGAAAAACGGTTCAAAATTTACGACTGAGAACTTCAACGATCACTATATTGTTAATATACCTTAAACATTTAAATACGTTGAAATACAAACAAACAAATCGTACGAAGCGGAAATCAACCTGCTGCATTACATGTAACCTCGTTAGTTCCTACTTTCGATATGAGCTCAGAAACATGCGTGTGACGTCATCAGTCGGAGTTTCGGCGCTTAATGTTAAATCCCGATCTTATTTCAAATAAGCATGTGTCAGGTGTGATTGAGTTTTTCCTATTTATTACTGCTGTTTCAATTTCAGTCAGTATCTTCGTCAAATTTTCAAGAAGACATCATTGAAATTTGAGTAGATGTGCTATTGATTCTATCAAAAAATTAGCATTGTCATGCACAGACCTTTAAAAAAACGAGGATCCTCGTGTGCGCAGCAGGTGTGACACGCATAAAGAAGTTCCACTGACTTGCTAAAAGCCATAAGGCTTAAGACATATTAGGATATACAGTTTGCAGTTCCTACTCCACCGCATAGGGTAGAGTATCAATATGAGAGTGAAATATCCTCGATGGGGACGGAAAAAACAACATTCAAGTCAAGCATATCAATTAATAATCAATTAGGTTATGATCACCAAAGTAATGAAATATGTATAGGTCCATTAAGCTTCTTACCTATTGTTCAGAGAAATCTAATTTCATACACAGAAGAAAACTCATTGTATAAATATTCATAATTTCTTACCAGATCATGTTGTGTTTTCAATGACTTTGAGACTTCTTGAAGCGCTCT
>CAJDSM010049041.1:0-20256 GCA_903981925.1 Ostrea lurida | reverse complement strand
GTGAGAGGTAAATTTGCAAAATGTTTATACATAAGTATACTTAGCATAGGCTTCAATGCAGGTACATGTATTGGTAAATAGTAGCATATTATACAGTTGTAATACACTAATACATGTAGTTAGCCAGAAATCCGATGTCTCTATTTAGTCCATTGTTTTTGCAGTCAAATTTGGCAATAAATTTTTGTTCAGTGACTCTTCTTTGTCTAATGTCAGGTAATTGTCCCTGTAGTATGGATACCGCATATTGTCACAACAATGTCCACTTTTGTTGTAGTGTTCAGTAAGGCGGTTTCTTATTTTTTGGCACGTTTCTCCAATGTACATGATGGAACATACACTGCATTGGATCAAATACACACAATTTTTAGTTTCACATGTGAAGTGGCCTTAAATTGAAAATTCATTTCCTGAATTTGGATATTGGCATCACTGGCAATGAGTGGGCAAAGTTAGCAGCGAGTTGGTTTTTTTTTGGTTTTTTGTTTTTTTTATACAAGGAAAGGTCCCTCATGGTATGCAAGGCGCAAGTTCACTATGTATCAGCATACTAGGTTGCCGGTAAGCAATGACGGGAGGTTTAGGGAATAGATCCTTTAGTTTGTCGTCCTTGTTGATAATATTTTACATTTCCTTGGCAATGCGTTTGATAGGGTCTAATCCTGATAGAGACTGGCTATCAACAAACATGTTGATTTGTAGGGGTTTATACAGTCACGATCCCGTGAGGATCCGGGTAAGAATAGGTCCCTAATATCCCTTGTTTGTCGTAAGAGGCGACTAAATTGGACGGCCCTTCCGATCAGACCGCAAAAACCGAATTCTCGTGTCATAACAGGTGCGCCACAATAAAGATCCCTCCCTGCTCAAAGGCTATGAGCGCCGAACATAGGCCTATATTTTACAGGCCTTCACAGGTCATGGTGACGTCTCCATATCAGTGAAATATTCTTAAGCGGGACGTAAAACAATATACAATCACAATCAATCAATCAATAGTCACGTTTAATGTCGTTATAACGATTTAGTTTACCAGTACAGTCTGTCATAGCCATGATTGGGTCAAATGCTGTCTGACGCGTTTCATACGAATTGTTATAGGCCGTTCTTTATACACTGATTTTGACAACGGATTGCTGCGTTTACCTGCTCAAGATAAAGGGTTTACGGTGGGTGTGATCGGTCGACAGGGGGTGCTTACTCCTCCTAGACGCCTGATTTGGTATATCCTGAGGTCCGTGTTTGCCCAATTTTTAATTTGTATTCCGTATAGGACTTCGCTGTTCGTTTTCTTCACCTATTCATGATACAAGTAACTATAAGCTGATTCAAATGTTACAAATATAAATTGGAGAATTAAACAATGTGTTAAATGTAATCATAATCCTAAAAAACATATATACAAAGTCGAGTGTAAGGCAACACGGACATCCGACAAAAGCGAAGGCAGAACCAGGTGCCATGGAGGAGTAAGCATCCTCTGCCGACCGGTCACACCCGGCATGAGTCCTTAGTCGAAACAAAGTAAATGGGATTACCTGTCGTCAAATCTAGTACGGAAATGACAGTCTAACAAAGTCAGTCAACATAATTATGACTTACTGATAATTTGTAATCGCAAGCTAATTAATTTAGTTGGTAGTTTTTTGTGAACAGAGCGCCGATTCTTTAAAAAAACCATCTATCTTTTTTCCCCCCTGAAATTTTGTATAAAAACTCAGCATTTCTACCAATAATTCAAAATTTGATTGATAACTCCCACTTCCCTTAGTTTCATCATGAATTTTAATTGAAACGGGGTTACAGCGAACACGTACATAATGAATAAAAGCTTACAATGCAACGAAATCATTCTCATTCCCTGTAGTTATAAAACATTATATAGCTTATTGGATAAAATGAATTACGTTTATAACGAATCAAAATATTTTTCGTCCCCGGCATTTCTGTATAAGGTTGTTTTATTGTAGTATGAGACATTTGGAACAGGGAGACCTTGTTAAATTTAATGTGCACAAGACAAATGACTTGTGGGAATTCAGTCGATACATATATAAACGACGTCGACTTCGATGAACTAAAACCGTCAAGAACGATATCCAAGCTCAACACAAAGGGGAGATTACTTGTTGTGTAATCTTTCAGGGACTGCAGCTTACGCAATCTGAGGTCGCCTCTGTGAAATTTAATTAGAACACCGACGTGCAACAGGAAGAATTTCTGTCGCTTCTCTAATGATGTAAACTCATTAAAATTCTTGATACTGATTTAACTGAAAATCATCAGTACACTATTTTTCTTGATGCAAGTTTACGTATTTCTTGGATATTTCAATATATATCGCGCATGCTGCAAATTTTTTTATTTGTTATTTGAGATCGAAAGGAACCTTTCATTTTGGTATGGTGACTACAAGTTTACTGTAAAATCATTTATTAATGTGGGTTCAAAATGTCGTGGTTTTGACTCTAATAATGAATTCGGTGACATTAATTTTCGTTGATTTACAATTAATTCATAATTAGTGCAATAGTTCGTCGTGGATTTATGTTCTTTGTTTTTATTTACCCACGAAAATAACGAATTCAAATCCCCAACGAAAATTAATGATTTTACCGTAGTATTTGAATGAATAGTGCACAGTATTAGGTTATTATCACTTAGAATAACTAACCGAAAAATGTGTAACCATGAAAAAATGTTAGACTGACGTCGTCTAGATATTATGCATCTTATAGTATAAACAATCAATTTGATTGAGAAGTACTCAATTAGCGTGTATGAAATGGATAACGAGGACTAAAACTGACAACTTTCTTGTTTCGACTAACCCATCCCCATCTGACTGCTATTTCTGGATTTTATTTTTATACAACGAAATTTGAGTTATGCTAACGGGTACGTAAGTAGATCTAATATCTAATTGCAGTAAGACTGCATTTCGTGACAACTAGAATTATTACTAGAAAACAGAAGCTAAATGCACGGTACAAAAACTATTCCTGTTGTACATGGCCGGTTTTCTTTTCTATAAAATCCAATAGTTTTCAAAACACGAGAGGAATTTGGGATATGATACAACATTAAGGTAGACTAAAGAGGAATCTGACCGAGTGAATGGGTTCCACGAGGAGACCAAACATCAATTATTCATGGTGGGAATTCCTCCTACTGCATCAGTTTACCGATTAGACCCTGTGTAGTGCTGCTCATTAGCAAATTCTTTAGGGAACAGGGCATATCCATAACTGTACCTTAATATCTGCATTCGTTTTTAATCTAATTCACAATGCATCGAACCTCGGAGTAAGGTATTAGGAATTACTAGTATTAACGCCGGTATATCTATCTCATAAACTCTTAACTGTTGGCAGATGAAAGTTGGATGACTTCGTTTACTGATTGTCACTAGAATTCAAGATTTTGGAAAAATTAAAAGATTGAATGGATTGATTTTTTCATGGGAGCAGTTTATTCTAACTATAATTCCTATAAGACGATAATGCACTGCAATCGGAACTTTCCGACAAGACATTTTCGTAGTGAAAACGTGGATCGCCTCGATCCGTTACAAGTACATGTATGACCGACTACGCGGTACAAATGCAACCGAAACAAAATTTCTATTTACCTATCTTAATATGGTCCGTTTATCTAAAGATGATAGTATTAGTGGAATTTAAAACGATTTATTCGAGAAATCTGTTTTAATGGTAACTGTTGAAGTTCTACTAAATAAGTGTCCATTAATAAGTAACAAGTCATCGAGCACAGAGCGCATGCGCGCGACTTTTGGCTGGGCCACATCACACCTTTAACTATTGTTTGATGCATTACAGACATAATTCATATACAGAGAACGTCCCCATAAACATATAATCCTACCCGTGGGGGTCCGGGTTAGAATAGGTCCCTAGCATCCCCTTGCGTGTCGTAAGAGGCGACTGAATGGGTCGGTCCTTCGAGTGAGACCGGAAAAACCAAGGTCCCGTGTCACAGCAGGTGTGGCACGATAAAGATCCCTCCCTGCTCAATGGCCCTGAGTGCCGAGCATATGCCTAAATTTTGCAGCCCTTCACTGGCAATGATGACGTCTCCATATGAGTGAAATATTCTCGAGTGGGACGTAAAAAAATAAATTGATTGATTGATTATCAATGTTTGAAAAATTAAACTCCCATGAGTACATTCTGTACTTGATTTTCAACAGCAGGTTTGATATTGGTTAAATTTGCAAAACATACAAACTGTGGGCGACGCCATATTCATATGTAACGAAAAATATATAGGTACAATTCTCGCAGCAAACTCTATTTCCAGAGTACATTGTAATGTAAACGGCCACATATTTGTTACTTTCATTATATAGGAAACACCCATAAAATCAAAACCGCATTGACTTAGCATTAAGTTTATATAAAATTGGCGTAAACGCCGTGCGTTCTTATTATCGTGGAAATGGAATATTGAAGTACACAACATTCTCATCACAGGAACCGGTCATTTGTCTGTAATAATGATTGTAGGGTCTATACTATACCACCCCTATAAATACAGACAAAATTACCGGTTGCTTGCATCTGGCTCCTGCTCTAAGCAATTTGATTGACAGGTGTCAACATGAGTCGGAATGAAAATGCTATTTTATGTTTGCAATAGATAATCTCAGTGTTTTGGTTAATTTTTGCCAACGAAGAGCTTATAGACCTGGCTTCAAGATCATAAAATGAAAATAGACTTGAGTCTAAATTTTAAATCAAGCTAACTTTTTGAACAATTTTCATGAACAACTGAAAATTTCAGTATAAGTTCGCATTTGAATTTTCTCAAAGCCACAAGGTTTTATGCTTAAGAAATACGAAGATATATAAGTGATCTAATTTTGACTTAAATCTATTCTCAGTTTATGGTCTTGTGGCCAGGCCCCAGGATCATGAAACAAACTTAGACTTGAGTCAAAATTTCAATCACCTGTAAAATGTTTATTTCTTTTAAACTGAAACTCTTAATTTGTAAACACTAGAAATTTGATTAAACAATAACGAATAACAATCTTATTTTGTCATTTATTTTGGAATGATTGACTTTACCATCATTTCATTGCAATATTCAAATTTTAACTGAAGCTTAAAATGTTTAATGATCCTGGGGCCTGGTAACACGTGATATAATGACTTTCAATCCGTGTTAGAATTTTTTGTAGGTATCTAATATAAAAAAGTGACGTATTGCGAATATACATGACATGTTAAGCCTCATTTCCCATACGGAAAATCCTGCAGAGACCCTGTGTCACAGCAGGTGTGATAAAGATCCCTCCCTGATCGAAGACCTTAAGCGCCGAGTACAGGCCTTTTGCAGTCCTTCACCGGTGACGTTTCCATATGAGTGAAATATTCTCAAGAGAGACGTAAAACAACATACAATCAATCACTCACTTAGATATTGAGGATGAATTCCACTTTGTTTTGAAATGTCTTTACTTCAGCGAATTTTGTAGGAAATATATCAGGTTATATTACTGGAAAAAAAATTGCTTTTAAACTTATAAAATTAATATGCGTACTTTGAAATACTTATATAATTTAGGGGAATATTTTCACTGTGCCTTAATTTACGTAACAATATTCCTTCACTGCATTTTCTGTCTACATATGCGCTGTGGCATATTACGGTACTATTTATCTATATACATTATATGCTATAAGATGTATGTCTTGAGCAATAAAGAATACAAACATTAAAAGCTACTGTTTGACAGCTTGAAGTGATATACACATGTAAGCAGGATAGACTACAATTGCTTGTGTAGAATTATACACGAAATTTTCACTCGTAATTCAAAGTATATCATAATATTCAATACATTACTAGTACTCAAAGGAACCGTCTTTAGATTTTATTTATTTTGCCTGCATCACTTGACGTGTGCATTTGTTTGTGATTCCCAAACAGAATACAAAACAAGTGCTTAGGAGGAGTAAACATTCCTTGTCGACCGACCACATCCACCGTGAGCCCATTGTCTCGATCAGGTAAATGGAATAATCCGTAGTCAAAATCAGTGTATAAAGAGCGTCTAAACAATTGCTATGAAACACGTAAAACAGCATTTTATCAAATGACAGGCCGCACTGGCAAACTAGATTGTTATAACGACAATAGAACTTCGAAGTACTGCCTTTTAAACGTGACTGTAGACACGTTTGTAAGTAACCTGCCTCGATTCAAACAGGGAACAAGCTTTTGCGTTATTGGAAATAAAGTTGGAGACCATACACATCATATGCTGGTGATGATGGAAAGACGTAGATAACGAACAGTTAACAATCTTGTAAGTCCCAAATAGAATACAAAACAATAGTTTGGCAAACTTGAACCCCTGGATACACCAGAGGTGGGATCAGGTGTCTAGAAGGAGTAAGCATCCCCTGTTGATCGGTCACACCCACCGTAAGCTCATTGTCTCGATCGGGTATACGGAATAATCCAAAATAAAAATCAATGTATAAAGAACGGCTTAACAATTGCTGCTATGAAACACATCAGGCAGCATTTTATACCTAATGGCAGGCCGTATTGGCAAACTGGTTCGTTATAACGACAATAGAATTTGCGAAATGCTGCCTTTAAACGTGACTGTTGAAACCACTGCAACAGCAACTTGTTTGTAAGTAGCCTGTCTCGATTCAAAAACTGATCATACGCAGAGCAAGCTCTTGCGTATCGAATAAGTTGAGAGACATACACACCATATGCAGGTGATGATGGAATATTGCTACTTAAGTATGGGGAGTTGAAGATGGAGAAGCTGAAATCGTCCCGTTTGTCATAAAGTTGCGTTGTTAAATATCCAAGTACGAAGCAGGTATGGATGATTATGTGGTGTCTTTTATTTCAAGTTCACTGGGATATATGGAATCGACATATGAAAGAAATGATTATTATCAGTATGCCAGTATGACCTGTAATTTGGTCAAATAGTCTGGCTTGTTAAGCCGTTTTTCATACACTGATTTGACTACGGATTGCTGCATTTACCTGATCAAGACAATGGGGTCATGGCGGGTGTGACAGGTCAACAGTGGATGCTTACTCCTCCTAGGCGCCTGATCCCACCTCTGGTGTGTCCAGGGGTCCGTGTTTGCCCAACTCTTGTTTTTGTATTTGGGACTTACGAAATTGATCACTGTTTGTTATCTTTGCCTTTACATCAATAGATAAAACGCCGTCGGTATATCGAAATGGTCAAATTAAAGGCCACTGCTAGAGATTTGACAAAACTTTTTGTCACATTTACGATATTCCAATAAAGTAGTATTAGTATACCCATAGTTTTTAATTCCATACAAAAGATTATTGAAATATTGCAATGCCTTACCATCAACTACACTTTGGTTACGTTTGGGATCAAAACGGCTGTAGTGATTGAACAGGTGTGGGTTAACAATTGAATATTTTCAACTTTTTGATAACAACCCTTCCAATTCCTTACATATTTGGTATGAAGCATATTTGTGGGACACAAATTGTAGATTTCATGACTCCTGCATCCTGGGGCCTAGGGGGCGGGGCAAAAATTGACCAATACATCTGTAAGAAAACCGTAGAACAAGAAGACCACGGCCAAACTTAGTATATAGTGTGTAAAACATCTGAATAATGTGTTAATTGTATTGGTACTCCATTGAAGCTAAATAAATATTTAGAAGTAGCCTGTTAGCAAAATTGTAAACTTTATGGTCCTAGAAGTAACGGTGTTAGTTCCAAATTATTGTCTTTAAAATCTTTTGAAAGATACTGTATAAAAATTAAGTGCATACTTAGGAAAAGCAGATAATGATCTACCAAAATTGAGAATTCTGATTGAAGGACAGTTTCAACATAGTTATAACATATATTATGATGTAAAGTCTTTCTCCAATATAGCGCTTTTGGTGAGGCGGTGGGGGTATTTTTGTTCTAAGAACACATCTTGTTGTACAGTGCTGCTGAATATTAGACTTTTGCTTAGATATGCAGATGAAAACTTCTATAGCTCTCTTGGAGCTAGAGATATTTTTTAAAATCTAATTTTCAGATGAGCAGTATGGTCCCTGGGCTTCATATAACCACATTAGACTTTGGAGGTATTTCTAAGGTGCAATACAATAGCAATATTTTGTGTTTATTGGTGCGTACGTAAAGTAAAACGAATTACATTTATTTGTATTAGATGATAATGGCTACATTTATTTCATAAGTATTTTCTTTTAGTAGAAGAGGTTTTTTAAATGATCTGTCACTATAAAAAAAAAAAATTGTCCAACCGTGTGGCTTCCATACATACAAACTCATTATTTCATTAATTGGAATGCTTTTAGTTAATTTACAGACATAACAGTCGATGGACTGTATTTATCAATTGAACAATGCAATTAGCACACGTGAAAAAAAAGTTTTTCAAAACATAAAAGCGGCTTATTAGAGATTGATCTATCTGCTAGGATGAACAGTCCTTGCAATGACACCACGTTGTGCTGTATAGATTAGGTAATACTATACTTTTACTATATTGATAGACTAAACAGAATTGTTATAAATTCTTATTCAAACTCTCGGTAACTATATGTCGATTTGGAACAGCTCTCTTTAACAGCTGGTACCGCGTTCAAACAAAAGCTGCGTGAAGAAACGGGATCAATTTTGGATACTTTACCATAAATCTTCACGTGATCTGTTATCTTGGCAAAAAATGTACGCTGATATGTCGGTAAGTCAGGGGATGCTGAAATTGAATATCTTGTAAGAAACAATATTTCGATTTTGATGCCTTCTTGAAAATAGAGACCCTGATTTGCATTGTCGTATACGGTTACAAAAATAACCAATCAGCACCAAGTGTTAGACGGTGAAGTTTAACTGCTTATTTGGTAATGAAAACGCCTGCGGCTTATAGGAGCACTGCGCATTCTGTTTTAATATGATTTGAGATGATGTTTGATCGCTTATTATTACATGTCTGCTTTTATGATATTAGATGAAGTTTGATCGCTTATTTGAATGGCAAATAAAGTGCATATTATCATCCAATTTACATTCCGTTTGGGAAGAAACCGAACTATAAAAATAATGTACTTTAGACGCGTCTCCAGCGTATGGATATGGTGAATAATCTGTTTTTATTATCAATGATATTAGACGTGTGGATATTTTATACAAGTAAGTATTCTGCTAATATAAATAACATGTTGGTTTGAACAGATCTTATTGAATAATCAAATTGGATTGGAGACAAGTTCTTACAACTTACTGGCTCCTCTCCTTAAATTACATTATATATGGCATGCACATTAAATACAGCAGATAAATAAAATGTACTTATAAAATAATTTGATATTGATTGGAAATTGTCTGATACGGATATTGACTTGGAACACAATTCAGAAAATAACAAAAATTATGTAGATAAGAGTAGTCATTGAAGAGAATGAACACGGTGATTTGGTCGTACCTGATCGTTTCTTTACATTTCACTCACACTAGGGCTGTCCAAAAATACCCGGAAATGCGAACTTTTGACGCATGCGCGTTTGCTATGATGAAATGGTGCATATTTTTTTAACCAGTGTGGAAATTCAGCTGTGTAAAATTCCATGCATGTTTTAATGTAGATGTAATGCTTATGTCGTTTATTGAGCCACAGAGCAACTGACAACTTGTGCTTAACGCCCAAAGTTTTCATTATTAAACTCTTTTTAAACCTACCGAAAAATCTTAATAAGAACGTTCTAATAATTATTTTCCAAGCATAATACATGCAAGTCAACATGTACTGAAAGAGACAATGAGCTCACTTTTTCGCAAAAATCCCAGCGCTCTCTCAAAATTTGTTGCATAGTTGAATGTATGAACTTTGCGAAAATACCACATAATTTTCGTTTTAACGCAAAAACTATTACTTTTCAATGGCCCATACAAAAAAGAAAACAAATTGAGTCTCCGCCTTTCAGTCATGCACACAGACGGTAAACAGTGCAGCACGGCGTCCAATGAAAGGAAGTGCAATGGACAGACCTAGAATTTTGACAGATCATGCGAGAAAGGTGGTTAAAATAAAACGATATACAACACACGCAAGATATAATTTGCATAGGGACCAAGAGCTAAGACACACATGGTCAATGAGGAAATGGAAATGTTTCCGTTAGAATAACGATAATTACTTAATTACAAGAAACTGGAGATAATCCCACACTTAAAAAAAAAACCCGAGTGTGGACCCATTAGGGGGTATTTAATCAAGTTTCTACACAGCACGTTTGCTGTCTTTTTAAATCACGTGATGTCCGATTCAGCGTGAGGAAACCTTCGAATTTCGGATAATCTTCAAAGCGTAGCTGAGAGCAAATTGTTCAAAATTGTCAGTATCGATTTTATCGATACGTATTTTAAATAGCATTTGATTGAAATATAAATCATATACGGTACCAATTTTGATGCACCAGATGCGCATTTCGACAAATTATGTCTCTTCAGTGATGCTCAAACCGAAAAGTTGGAAATCCGAAACATGAAAGTAAAACTTTATAAAAGTGAGCAATGTAGTGCCAAAGATTGGAGCCAAATACTTTGAAGGATCAGAGCTATGCCTGAGGGAGATAATCCTTAATTTTGATATGCATTTCTAATTTTACCACTGCAATTAAATACATATCCGTATTTCAAGCTAGTAACATAGTACATAGCAACTGGGCTGTAGAGACCCTCGGGGACTAACAGTCCACCAGCAGAGGCCTCGACCCAGGGGTCATAATATAAATCATATACGGTACCAATGTGGATAATGAGCTATAGTGTCTCTTGAAGTATCACCTCTGCTGGAAAAGATAAGTACCAACTTTGTGAGACACAAGACTAAATTCACCCGACAATCTAATGCTAAAACGTGTAAATGAATGTACATTCGAACGCATTATGCAGTTTCACGAATCTAATTATTCATTTTTTCCAGATACCATATTATTTATTATATTGATAAACCGGTGAAGTGGTTAGGTAGCTCGCTTCGCAAATGTGAGGCCCGGGTTCGATCTCTAAGCGGCATTATTTAAACAATAAAATGCTTTCTTTGTTGGTTTATTGGGTGATGAAGGAAACTAGCATTGCAGAAAAATTCATAACCCGCATTAGCGTTAACTAGATTTAAGCACTAAATCATAATGTTGATAATTTCGTTACTTTAAATGGAACAGCCAATTCAACCTTTGACCTCAGAATCGCTCCATATTTGGTAATGACCATGCGAACATGTGACACTTCAAAGCCGGATCCAACTGGTTTACAACACGCATGCATTTATTGGATGATAAATGCAATGTCCATTTCAAAGGAAATATAAGAGAAAAGATTCAGTGAATGTAAATATATATATCTATTAAGGCCTGCATCGATTGCCAAATTCGAGATAAATCGGGTTAACTAAAGGACGAATCAAACGTTTCACGTAATCCTAAAAACGATCATTTAATTTTATTTCACGTTGATCACCTAGCGCGTTGCTAGCATTGGTTTAAAAACCTTTAAGAAAACTTTAGGTGATTTTTCGCATCACGTACCTGAAGAACAAGGGTAAAGTCTAAATTGAATATTGTGTGTGTAAATAAAATTAAATGATAACGAAAAAATAAATCTATATGTTTTGATGATATGCAGTTAATCACCGAGTGTTTTAGACGGTACAACTTTCATCCTGAATGCGCTTCGCCATGATAGTTTACCGTCCTAAAATTCAAGTGATACCTGCATCACCCGAATAAAAAATATATAAGATTCATTTCTTATTTCACTCATACTTGGGCTGCGTTCAAGATCCTAGCAACTAGCCTAGCCACTAGGCTAGAAATCTAGGTATCTTGAACGCACTGTTGTTATCCCTACGTAGAGCTAGCCTAGCATCGTAGTGCTACCGATCCCTACGTAGTCGCTACGATATTGAACGCAGCCCTTGGTCCAACCCAATTGTAACTAATCGGCTTTATCTGTAACCGCAAATGGACCTGTAGATTGAACCATCAAGTCAGTTGCTATGCATATGCAAATGTTACTATGACATCACAAACATGTGTCACGATTTGAATCATGGTCGAACGTACCTAAGATATTCTAACACTATCAATTTCTACGACGTATAATTATGTTTATGTATTTGAGTGAATAAGCTACCGAAACTTAAATTAATCTTACTTCTGAATAACGCATTTTTCAGTGATTTGGTTCTAGCTTTTTAACCTCATACACATGCGCGCTTCCAGAAGATGTATCGATCTAATGCAATTCTTGCAACGATCCACATCCGAGTCTAAGAAGGACGAATGTGATCCGAATTGGTCCAACCCATGCAGCAGTTTACGTCACAGTAATGGCTGTAAACAGTGTTTAGGTGCGAACTTGACGCTACGGCAACACTTTTGACCACCTATCTTTTTCTGACTGGTCTTTCGTTGTTTCCTACATAATCTCTGTCAACATTTCGTTTTTACAACCTTGTGGACAGATTTTTTACTTCCAATAATGTCCTATATTTTCCGGCTACTGAAACCGCTCACGGTCATTTTGATTATCGTCTGCTTTTGTTCTGTTGACAGGTATTTTTTCTCTTGGGGCCATTTTGTTTGACGTAATAATCTGACACGTCAGAAATAACGCTCATGTATGGGTACGTGTATCTGTCATAATTTTTGACTGCACAATTGCCCAAAAAAATTGATAAAGAAAACACCACAATCTACAGGTAAGCTTTTTATTTACGGACCCTGTAAGGATCCGGGTTAGAAGAGGTCCCTAATACCTCTTGCTTGTCGCAAGAGGCGACTAAATGGGGCGGTCCTTCGGATGAAAGCACAAAAACCGAGGCCCCGTGTCACGGCAGGTGTGGCACGATAAAGCCCTCCCTGCTCAAAGGCCATGAGCGCCGAGCATAGGCCTAAATTTTGCAGCCCTTCACCGGCAATGGTGACGTCTCTATATGAGTGAAAAATTCTGAAGCGGGACGTAAAACACTAATCAATCAATCAATTTATTTACGGCAGCCATTATGCGTACTTTATTATGACCAGGCACTGAGGTAGCGAGTGTTCGCTAAACGCTGACATTAGAAGTGAAAGTCACGGGTCTTTCGGATATGAACAGAAGATATTTTATTGATCGACTTGCACAATGACATGATGATGACCCGGATGATGATATGACAGCCTTTTAACTTTCGCATACCACTCGTCTGTATCAGCGAAAGAACGAACGCCTACTGTGACTCGTGAACTTTGGTTTGAGGCATCACCCAAAAGATCCTAATGCCGGTGAAGGAAAAGTCAATGCGTATTGTAGACGTCTTAGATTTGACGCAGCACCGAAAGTCAATCCAGGAATATTATACGTTGCGATCTGAAACACGAGCTATGTACAATGCATCTGTGATATTATATCTAACACTTTCTACTCACATGTTGTACTTGGTTTTATGTATTTGTAAATAAGACTTAAATGATACTAAAACTGAATCTATGATGAATGTTTATCGTATCTGATAGCGAATTTGACAGGGATTCGGTTCTAGCCTCATAACCTCACTCACATGCGCGCTTCCGGTGGATAAATGCATCGATTTGCGCCGATCCACGTGCAAGGGTTTTTTTTTTTCGTTTACGGAAAAGGACGAGCGTGATTCGATTGATCTCACGTGTAATCATTGAGCCAACTCGTCGTGTTGCGAGCTTCGTTTGATATAATACTTATCAAACAGCATTCTAAAACACATCAAGCATAATTAGATTTAATCATAATGTGAAATAAAAGTTATGCAATGAAGACCATAAAAAAGGGGCAACAGCATGAATCATGCATCAATTTACATAATCATGTTGCTCCTTCAAATTTGATTCATGATGTATAAACATTTGTCGCATGCATCGTAATGATATATGTAACATGCATATGGAAGGCTTTTAAAAATCTGCATGAAACCCTCGCATCACAATGGATTCGATTATCTAATGCATTGATTAGTTATCTAATCTTCCTTTTTTCAACTTGATCAAATGCTACAAAGAGAATAAAAATATCGTAAAAAGCATTGTTACTTGCGTCATGCATTTGTTAAATCCATTTATTAGTTTCAGACCGCCGTTTCCTTGGAGGTTTATTGAAGCAGCTTATGCATCAAAAAGCAAAATATAAGTGACCCTGAAGTGGGTACGCAGTGAAAATATGACCGATGTACAGATGTAATATCATCTAGTTAATGGATGAAATCCGTGTAAAGTACGTGTTATGCCTGTTAATTACGAGTTATACGTTTAATGTATGCGTTATACGTGTACATAATGTGTATTTAGTGCGTGTTATACGTGTGAATTATGTGTAAAGTGCGTGTTATACGTGTGAATTATGTAAGTGTACGCGTTATATGTCTGAAATACGTGTGAAGTGAAATATGTATTAAAGGGGCATAGACACGTTTTGAGCTAAAATGTTCAAATCTTAAATTTCCAATTTTAATGTTTACAATGCTCACATAAATTATTTCTAATGGTCGGCTAAAATTTGAACGTCATTTGTTGAATTACAAGTTAGATACAACACATATAATTCTTTGTTATGTAAACAAGGCTCGTGTCATGCCATGCTTTTGTTTGCATATATTGAATATGCCAGTAATCGTTCATTTTTTATTTCAAATTACAAGTTCATTCTGAACATAATGGAATAGTTTTTAGTGTTTCTTGTATCTCATTGCACCGTACGCAGTGAAAATATGACCGATGTACAGATGTAATATCGTGTAATGTATGCGGTGTTTACATAACGAAGAATTGTGAGTACTGTATCTTACTTGAAACTCGACAACTGACATTTAAACTTTTGCTGACCATTAAATGAGTATTTTAAACATTAAAAATGCAAATATAAATTTATAGCTCAAAACGAGCCCATGTCCCTTTAAAGATTTGAAGTAAATATTTTACGTGTCATGTATGTCCGCCGGCACATGGTATACCAGTAGTTATACCTCTAGAATACGTGTAAAGTGTATTAGTGTAAAGTACGTGCTATATATACGCGTAAGCAAAAATTGATATATGCGTATGATGCACTATATATGTATATTTCCTAAATAACCAGTCACAATCCTTTGATAATGTTCAAGTTCTTTATCAGCTAATACTAATAGTCATGTTTAGATAATTGTCCTCCCAAAATTACGTAACATCATCCAGAAATACTTTTACTACTTTTAAATGTTCGATATTAGAGATGAAGGCTCATATATGGTTCCTTTCGGCAACATATGTCGGTCACGATCTGATCGTTATACAGATGCGCCAGCTATTGATAGGATGTTCAAAGTCTGTAACTGATTTGATTTGTTAATGTAAGTCATACTATTCTATGTTCTACAGAGAATTTAAATCTTTTTATTCAAAATCGTGCTGGATGCGTGACGTAATTGTTGAATCGTTGCAATGCATTGTATTTCCAATTCTTTGAAATAGAAAACCGATATTTTTCTAACACTTTTTTAATCTTGCTGATTAGAATTTATAACAAGGGGATTATTTTCCTTCTTTTTTTAAAATTATCATTATTTTGTTAAGAAGGTTTTGTTTCAAAAGTGCATTCATTGGCAATGCGGTAAAGACAAAAAAAAAAAAAAAAATGATTCCATTCCATGATTTTCATTCGGCTTTGAAATTTTCTCTAAAAGTTCTAGAAAGCCCAAGAATTTCTGGGAATGCCAAATCCATGAATCTCGCAACAACACGTGTTTGTGAAACACCGATGGATTGCAGCAAAGTAGAAATTTCAAAGTAGGTCAAGGTCACAAGGTCAACAAATTTGGTACCAATAGAAAGGTGTTTTTTCTCACAAGAAATGCACACGCTAGATATGAAAGCAGTAAAAGATATAAATTAATTAGAGTTTTCTAAAAGTAAATCTATGGTCAATGTGAAGGTCACCAGGTCAAATGTTTTGGTATCAGTTGAAAAGTTTTGGCACAAGGTTTAATACACTTTCAGTACAGATTTAAGTTGTACCTTTGATATACTAGTATATAAAGTGAAGAAAACGTCACATCCCAATGTATTTCATTCTATAAAATCTGCAACTTCAGCTCTTATGTTGCCTATTAAACAACATGCTTAATATCGTGGTTCAATACAGCAAATATCACTATGAAATAAAACATGTAATGTTTAAGTTCCAGTAATCCAATAGTAAGGAACATTCTCCTCCTCTCATCTCTCTCTCTCTCTCTCTCTCTCTCTCTTCTCTCTCTCTCTCTCTCTCTTCTCTCTCTCTCTCTTCTCTGACTGAAAGACCAACACCCAACTCTCTTTCTCTATCGATCGATCGCTACTGGCGCATAAGAACCAACACCAACACCGACCACTTTCTCTCTCTCTCTCTCCTCTCTCTCTCTCTCTCTCTCCTCTCTCTTCTCTCTCTTCTCTCTCTCTATAACTCTCTTCTCTCGTCTAATATAATTAATAACACTGCTGACCAAAGGAATATATTATGAACTAGCCCGATGGTCATAATTATCAATCATCTCTCTGCATGAGCGTTGAATTCAAGTACTAGTATTTTCTCAAATCAATTCACGTTCACTGAAGATTAAGACTTCGGGCCTCATTAATGCTATCGGTGTGTGATTGCCATTCATCGTTTTGTGTGAGCATCTTTATGTGATTGGTTGGAGCGAGACCGGCCGCAACTTGGGGGTCGCTGCATATTTTGGGGGTTGTTTTATGCTTTTCAAATCACTTTATCAGCACAACAAACAATGAAAGCTTCAGCTCTGATATACACATGTACGCAAATGATTTTTTTGGACAACTGGCAAGAATAAAGCTATTTTACTTCAACCTCATACTTTTTCAAAATTATGATTTGTGTTATTTAATGAGACACTACAACTCATTTTTCATATTTTCACCAAGTGCTATTTAAAATACATGCATGATAAAAATAATATCGATACCGACTATTTTGAACAATTTGAATGCATCGATTAGCTCTCAATTGCGCTATGAAGATCATCCGGAATTCAAAAGTTTCTTCAAGCTGACTCGGACATTTTACATCACGTGATTTAGAATGACAACGGGCGTGTTGTGTAAAAACTTATAAAAATACCCCTTAAAGGGTCCACACTTGCTTTCGAAGAATTGGGTTATTCCCTGCTTCTTATAATTAAATAATCATTAAAAATTAAGCATTTATAAATCATTCCCTCCATGTGCTTTTAGGCTAAACAATGTTTTCTTTTACATGTGACGTTTTCAGATAAAAATAGCACTTAATAGCCCTGTGTGCGTCAAGCAGTCATAATGATCTCCACGTAAATTACATTTTGTATCTCGTTCTACTCTAACCTCTTTTCTTCATAATCAGTAAATATTCTGGGTATATCCATTGTATGCATCTACATGCCGAAATATTTACCTCTGTGCGCATGCGCGTACAGATCGAAAGGCGGGGACTCTATGTTCTTTTTCGTATGGGCCGTCAAAAAGTATTAATTTTGGCGTTTAAACGTGAATTTTTGACTTTATAAATATGCAATTTTTGCAAAGTTCATACATTCAACTATGCAACAAAAATTGAGAAAGCTCTGGTAAAATTGTATATGATTTTTGCGCAAAATGAGCTGTAGTGTTTCTTTTTAAAGATGCTTAATTGTACCATTATGCGTTTCACCACATAAAAGATAATCCCTCTCAAGATGTTATTTGTACATACAGGTGCTTTCAATGCTCTTCATACTTTCAATGTTGATGTTTTTGAAAATCAAAACAAACAAAATCAGCTTTTGTTTTCATGTTACGTCATCTGGACATTTCATGTGCCACGTGTTGCCTTTATTTCACTATGTACAGCTTCTTTCATTTACGATGATAATGAAGTACATTGATAGCGTTAAAAAAAACCACGCGTTTCTGAAATTTTGCAAATATCCAATAATGTTTTTTGGCAAATCATTCTTGTGCAAATGTTTCATAAATATGAAAAGGTGTTTCACAATTAAATAAGTAGACGCGGAACACAGAAAAATGAATCCCGATCCCCAAAATCTAGTGTATTACAACATTAAAGAATCAAAATAACCTTAATAATGAAATGAAAAAAGCTCTACAGGTATCAACTGATGGGTTCTTTCATGAGGAAGAGATGGGTCTAATTAAGTGAAAAAAGCGAAAACAGAAAATCGAGCAAAAAACACACAAGTATCACAGCGGGCGATGAAGTAGAGTAGTCATGTTTGAAGGCAGCGGAAGTTAAGTGAGGTCACCAGTGTGCATGTAAATCACAATGGCGGATCTTGTTTCAAACTACTTTGTGCTTTATCTTCAGAAGGTAAAAATGTGACAGAAAAGAAGAGTAAGAAAACTTGAGAAATCCTGTTCGACAACTTATAAAACAGCGGTAGGAAATTTCTCGTGAATCTAGATTTTAAAGAATTTCTTCAAGCTAAGTGTCTGGTACAAAAAATACCAATTATCAATGCTTCCTGTTTTATGAATATTATCAATTATGGTTTCTCTGTATGCAAGCTAGAAGGCTGACTTCTTGCATCTCAGCTGTATATACAGATATGTGTAGGGAGCGTTTCGTTAGGAAACTGGCTCAAATTTAACACTTCAAGTTTTTTCTAGCTGGACTGCAGACTGGTTGGTTGGATTTTCTCTTGGCCAAAACAGTCCTTTTTATAAAATACGTCGGGTCTCAAGACCATTAACTGAGAATAGACATATCTATATTTTAAACCCGGTAACTTTTGAAATATCCAGTATATGAATGCATTTGATTTCTTTTTAACAACCTTCAGTGTTTTTAAACACCCTTGCTATAAATCTTTAGAATTTAGACTTATGTATATTCTCAGTTTATAGTTTTGAGGCCTGAGAAAGCTTATATAAGACTAGTTGGTGTCCAAATCACGGGTCAACAAAACGAAGATACAAAATCAGATAGCCGGAAGTTCTCCACATATTTTTTTTTATCAAAGAGAATACGAGGATATGAAACACCAAAAAAACACCCTCCTAAAGCGGTAGAGTTAAAATCTGAGGAGTTCAGTAATCCCCGAAGTGAAAGGTTTATTAGTATTCTGTGTTATCTTTGTTTTTATGCTGATTCTGAATCTATTTTGACACAAACAAATATATATAGACATGTTTTCAGACAATATTCTCAAGTTGATATGATGTTAACTTGCCTGTGGCTGAATATGCTCTTCTTGCAATATTGTTTATTGCAAAAAGATTCATAAGACGTGTCTCTTTCACCCAAGGTCCAAACGAGATCATATATCATTCAAACAACCGTACGACGAGGTGGTATTTTATGCTTGCATATATATAATTTAGATTTCTATAATTAAAAACTGTATATATCTCTCATGTAAACGTCGATAATATTTGATTTAGAATTCTTTTCAGTTTTAATATTTCTTCATGCATGCGTAATCTTATATTTAGTCGTGTAATTGGAAAGAATTCATATCAAGATTGGGTGGGTTTATTTTCACGGTCTTCTACCGAACTATGCAGCTTGTAATTGCTTAATGCATATGAGTGAAATATTCTCGAGTGGGACGTAAAACAGTAAATAATCAATCAATCAATGCACCACGTGACTACCCTGAACATTTAAGAGCCATTCTCTGTAACCACTTAAAAAAAATTTGGCACGTCCATATGTCCACCGATTTCATGAAACCTGTGCATGAGACATCTTATATAACAAAGTTCTCCAACTGTGCCTCAAATTAAATGCTGGTCATGGTTGTCTTAATGGAACCGTGAAATATAATCAAAATTGTGGCTATTTCCAGAATTACAGCTAAGTTTTTGCACCAAAACATCAAAACAACAAATTGATTAATTGTCTTACCAAACATTGATTTTCATATCAAATGCATAAAATCGACCTATATTTTAATTAGGAGGAAAAATTTAATAATGGACAATTTCGAAGTGGGATTTTATAATTTTTCATAATATCTGTAAAGTTGTGTTTTAAATCTCAATGATTTGTTAGTCTATATACTTTTTTTCCTCCACCTCCAAAAAAATAGGCAATGCTTTTTTATGAATACAACTATTGATTGTTTTTATCAATATATATAAAACTTTTGGGAATCTGCCTATTTAACGCAATTCGAGGGGCAAGATTTATGGAGAGAAAGGCTTTTTTTAACCAAGAGTTATTCCC